>CAUYRH010000670.1:0-34879 GCA_963574655.1 Perodicticus potto
GAGAGGGAGCAGGAGAGTTTACTCCCCTCCTGGGTCCTCTTGCCTGGAGGTTTAGCTCTTCTTCTACTTATAATTCTTTCCTGTAAATAAATCCTAACTTACCACCACTATTGTGGTCCGTTGATTCCTTCTTCGAATCGCTGAGACCAAGAGCCTGAAATTCCGGTATCACTACCATCAGGGGCTAAAGACCTCTGAGACCTCCAATTAATGGATGGAAGTTTACTGCAATGTGCCAATGATATATTAGTTGCTAGCACCACAAAGGAGGCATCTGATACCTTTCTGTGAAGGCCAGGTCTCCACAGAAAGAACACTTCACTAACTCTAAACTTTCAGGTTGAGCAAGGGTACCAGGTATCCAAGAATAAGTCTCATGTCTCATTGTCTTTAGTTACATGTCTTGGATTCAAGCCTCCCCAAAGACAGAGAAACCTGTTCCTGATCAGAAGAATGTCTTTGCTAGAGTAGCCAGGCCTACTACTCATTAGAGCTGAAAGGTTTCTTACGTATTACTCGGTTCTCCTTTATATAAATTCCAAACTTTGGATTTATTGCTAGGCCTCTATATAAAGCCATAAGTGGAGGAGAAAAAGAACTCTAAGAGTTGGACTGGAGACTGTCAAAGGTCCTTTTAAATATCAGAGTAAACCAATTGGTTGTTCCAGCATTGGGACTCTCAGATATAAGAAAACATTTTGATCTTTTTGTTTTTGAACAGGAGGACCAAAGCAAGCAACAATATTGTTAGACAGTTCTTGCATGAGAGGGAAGAAATAAATTTTGGAGTGTTAGCATAGGGCCTATGAAATATTAGGAGACCTCTTGCTTATTTTTCAAAGCAATTGGACATTGTTATAAAGGGATGGCCTTCTTTCCTTTAGGCTGTTGCCACCACTATGACCTGCTTCAAGAAGATGGAAAGTTCACATTAGGCCAGATCTCCACAGTATGCACTGTCTACTCTATGCTTCCCTTGATGGAACAGAAAAGAGGATACTGGTTCACCTGCAGAAGCTAGACAGATATCAAGCCATCCTTTTAAACAACCCAAATATAATACAGAGTGTGATCTCTAATTTAAATTCTGCCACCTTACTTCCTCAAATGCCATCTGAACCTGTGTATGACTCTAAAAATAATTGAACAAGTTTAGTCCAGATGGCCAGACCTGACAGATATAACCCTAGAAAGCCTGGACCTAGAGATGTTTATCAATGAAAGGAGGTTTATGGATCAGGGAAAATGGATATCCAGATGCACAGTGGTAACACATCAACAAACATGACTGGCTGAATCACTCCTCCTAGAACTTCAGCACAAAAGGCAGAGCTCATAGCCCTTGTTAGGGCACTCCAAGAAGGTAAAGTATCAAGAGTGGACCACCTACATGGACTCCAGGTATGCCTTTTCTGTTGTTTATGCTCATGGGGCTATCTGGAAAGAAAGGGGACATCTAACCTCTAGTAATAAGAAAATAAAACATACTCAAGAAATCTCAGCTTTGATTCATGCCATTTTAGCCCATAAGGAATTGTCTATGGTGCATTGCCTTAGATATCAGTGGACATATAGTTTGATGACAAGGGGCAACCATCAGGCAAATAGGGTCATGAAGAAAGCAGCAAGGAAAAGTGCTACTGAGGGCAGCGCCTGTAGTTCAGTGGGTAGGGTGCCAGCCCCATATGCCGAGGGTGGCGGGTTCAAACCCAGCCCTAGTTAAACTGCAACAAAAAAAGTAGCCGGGCGTTGTGGTGGGCGCCTGTATTCCCACCTACTCGGGAGGCTGAGGCAAGAGAACCGCCTAAGCCCAGGAGTTGGAGGTTGCTATGAGCTGTGTGACGCCATGGCACTCTACCGAGGGCGATGAAATGAGACTCTGTCTCTTAAAAAAAAAAAAAAAAAACGAAGAAGAAGAAAAAGAAAAATGCTACTGGAACTTAATCAACACCCTTGCTTCCCTTAAGTGGGTCTTAGCCCTGAATCTCTGATATACTCAGAGAAAGAAAAAAGTGCTTGATTGAAGGTTTGTTTTTTTTGTTTTTTGTTTTTTGTTTTTTTTTCCCCAGAGAGAGAGTCTCACTTTGTCGCCCTTGGTCGTGCTGTGCCATCACAGCTCACAGTAACCTCCAGCTCTTGGGCTTAGGCGATTCTCTTGACACAGCCTCCCAAGTAGCTGGGACTATAGGTGCCCACCACAGTGCCCAGCTATTTTTTTGTTGCAGTTTGGCCGGGGCCAGGTTTGAACCTGCCACCCTTGGTATATGGGGCTGGCACCCTACCCACTGATACACAGGCCTTCAGTTGAGGGCAGTTGAAGGTTTGACCCTGACCACAGAACTCAGGACAGGTGAGTATACTGTGAGATAGGAATGGTTCTGGCACCTAAATATCTTATAAATGATGATGTCAGGAAAATTCATGATTCCACCCATTAAGGCAGGGATAACATCCTATAATGGATGCAGAAATATATCAATGGTCCACATGTAAAAAAGACCATTCAGAAAGTGGTAGAAAAGTGTCTCTTCCATGCTCAGAATAGCTGTAAAACTAGCCCTCCACCCCTTAGCACAAGAAGTTCAGGTCAGTGGTGGAGGGCCAACAGACAACTGGCAAATTGATTTTACTATGATGCCAAGTATTGCAGGAAACTTCAAATATCTACTCATGCTTGTAGAAAGTTTTTTGGTCTGGGTCAAGGTCTTTCCTTACCAGAGAAAAAAAAGCTTCTGAAGGTGTTAAGTCCTTGATAAAAATAAATAAATGAAAAGTATATATATATATATATGTGTGTGTGTGTGTGTGTGTGTGTGTGTGTGTGTATTTCTTGGTTTGCAATACTAGTTCTCATTCAGAGTGAGAATGGTACTTTCTTTATGGTTCAGATCACACAAGACTTTTCTCAAGCCCTCAGTATAACTTAGAAACTCTACACAGTTTAGTGTCCACAGTCCACTGGAAACACTGAAAAGAAGAATAATATGAAGAAGAACTTATCTAAGATTTGGCAAGAAACTAATCTGACCTGAGAGAAGGCACTGCCTGTTTCCCTACATAGACTTAGAGTGACCCCTTGACACAGGCTCAAATTGAGGCTTTACAGAATTCTATATGGCAGATCTCTCCTATGCTCTGGCTCTAGACTAAGAGATCCCAATAGGTTACTTACTCCTCAAAGATTTAGATACCATTCGATATTTACAGTTCATAAGTAAGTCTGATTCTGACTGTGACTCATAAGTTTGCTTCTAGCAGGTTGTGGTTCCCAGCGGATGTTCCATTACGGTACATCAGGCCTAGAGATTGTTTACTATTTAAGACCTAAAGAAATCAACATCCCAATGACCAACTAAGGCCCCACTGAAAAGGGCTCTGTGAAGTCTTGCTGTCAAGAAGTTTCCTCTGTCAAGCTCGTGGGAGTAAAGTCCTGGATTCATCATGGTTGAATGAAAGCCAATGATGCTTGACTCATGGTCCTCCAAGAATAACGAAAAGATACTTTGGGCTCTCATGAGTGAACAAGTGATCCCCTATCAGACCTTAATTAAAAAGGTCTTTTCATGAAAAATCCTAAATAAGTAATGTTTTTATCTTTTAATAGAATTTAAAGGAAAGTATATGCTCTCCTAATTATAGTCATTACTTAGAATGCAAAAGACCCCAAATTCTAGGAGAGATGAATGTGAGAAATTATTCCCATCTCCTCACTTGGCAACTCTGCAATATTAAACTCTCTGCTGCAACACCTGAAAACTCAGTGTACTGATTTCCTTCAGTGCAGTGAACAAAGAATCAGGTTGGGCAGTAACATGAGTTATTATAAATAGAAATTTAACAAATACCTACCATAGAGAAACTCATAGTTGCCAAATTCTGTGCTGATCATAGTTTTCTTATAAAATGTCTTTGAATATGCACACTTAAAATTAGGTTCCAATAGGTACATTATTTTGAATTATTCCTCCTTAAGGGTATTTAGATGCAGATATTGTTACCTCTAACTTGAACTACTCTCATGCTTTGAATCCAGACTGGGCCCATCTCCGAACACCCAGATGCCAAAAGGAAAATTTGCATAAATACTCATGCCTCCACTGTTGTCTTCAACCTGCTCCAGATACCACTGGCATACTGGGTTATGATGAGGAACATTTTTTTTGCATGTCAGCTTTTTTAGTTAATTCAAGTTAACCAAATGTGTTCTTTTTTAAATCAAAATTTTGTCTATTATTCCACAAGTTGACTATCTATAGAAAACCAGACAAATAAATTCACAAATTCATCCTAGAAAAAGTGCTACATGCCTCATTGCTGAATATCACTATGGTCACTTTTGAAGTACTCCCCTTGGGAAGCTATGCCTTGACACCAGGACCCAGTTTACCATTCAAATCATTTTTTTCTAGGATTAATTCACAAACTTAATTGCCTGGTCTTGTATTTTCTTGACAAAGGAGATACTACAAAGGACAAGATCTAAGTAGAGCAAAATCAATTACACTCTACAATTTTCAAGCAGACTTGTTAAATATAAACAATTTCAAAAATACAACATTATCCACTATTAATAATATGAAACATAAACTTCCTTAACAGCAGACCACAAAAGATCCCTTCTGGAAAAAGGCCAAAATAAGTTTCAAGATGCTAAACATCTATTTAGTCATACAGGAATTCAGTCTTACTTTTTGCCACCTCTGTGAATTCTCTTCCTTTCCCTACACAGGCACTTGAACTGTCTCAACATCCATCACCCATCACCATGTGGCTGACAGAAGGCCTAAGTGCTCAGTGCTTTATTAGAGTACTTTAAAACTCCATTAAGAATAAAGCTTTGAAGAGAATGATTCAAACTAGAAATGTTCTAGTACGTCGTAGGCTTGTCATCCATTGTAAATGCTGTTCTATCTTAAATGTGTTACATAAATGAAGAGCAGAAGTTCTTAAATATTTTGGCTTAATTATGTTATACTTACTTAACTCTTAGGAGACTTCTTTGTATGCAGAAAATGTCACAATATCCTTATGTAATATTGGCTGCTGCTGTGCTGAAAGCGTTGCCCAAATGTAATAAAACAAATGAGCAGGGAATGAATGGTATTTGGACCATTTCTTTTCAAGAAAGAAATAGAAAATAATGCCAATGATTATTAAGTACAAAAATTAAACTATTTATTGATCAAGAGTGTCTTAACATTCCTTTCGGCTTGACTCAACTTTAGACACATGTCTTCCTGATTATAGGCTCCTGACTTACCTTTCTTAGAACATTAACTTTAGAAAACTTATAATTTTAATTTCTTTCTTTGTCCTTTTGAAATTTATGTAAATCTTCTTTCAGCCTCTTGCCACTTTCACAATCTAGGAAAAGTCTTTGCCAAGGACCTGAGATCCCTCTCTTCGAAATGTATACAGTTAATATTTAATAAAAAAATAAAAATAATAAAATAAAGGTGATAGAGTGATAGTAACTCTATCTCCTAGGATCTGTGGGGACATAGAACCCTAATTCTGATGGTACTAATTAGCAAACAAAGATGACATAATTACAGTAAAAAGCCTTTGCAAACTCGAGAATAATTCAATGTGCTCTACAGCGTGCTCCACACTGGTTTATCCACGTTGATCAACCCCAACATCCTCTAGTACTTTTCAACTATTTACCCTGGTGTTAAAAACTCTCCTACTTTTTTTTCTGTTAATGGAGTTGAATTCATTCCCAGTGTTTTTCAACCTTTTTTATCTCACAGCATACTTGAACCTATAGTTAAACCATGGCACACTTAAATTATGTTAATCAAAAAAAAAAAAGCATATACTTATTATGCTTTGAAATTATTTTGAAAATAATTTAATTAATGATTGTTAAAATTTTTCACAAGACACCTAAGATCCTCTCACAGTACACTAGTGTGCCACAGCACACTGGTCGAAAATCACTGCTGTGTTCCCTCTTGCAGCAGCCTGGGTAAACTCAGTTTTCAAATTTTATGTTTCCGGGGCCCAGTCCCCACTTTCAACAGTTAAGGTGTTTAAAACAATGTTGATAATGAATTTAGAGTTCCCTAAAAGTCAATTCCATATCTTGCCCTCAAGGAGTTTACTTCCTGGAGTGGCAAATGCTACAATATTCTACTTCACTCAAGTGGAAATGAGGATGTAATCCCTTCCTTCTGAACTAACAAGAACAACCTCAGAGAGAACATAATATTTAGGCTTAATCTCAATGAATAATTTATAAAGAATTATTCAGACAATCTCAAATTAATCCTAAAATCTGTTGGCAATGTTGTATTGTAGAAATAAATGAAGGGCACCTCAAGGAGAATGAACAGAGACCATTTAGTCAAAGACTGCTACAGTGAAGAAAGCCATGACCACCTGCATTTGGCAGAGAGTCAAAGATAAACAGAAGATTTGGAAAATGTAGTTTATAGAAAGAAAAGTTTCAGATATGTTCTGATTGGAGGCTATTGGTACTATGGGGATTCAGAAAAAGGTACCCCAAAATAAAGGCCTCAGAAAAAATTTCTCTGATCTTTTCCTGCCCTCCTGTTTCTCAATCCCATTCTCCCCTGAGACTACCTATAGAAACGAGAATCCCACTTGCTCAAGGTGGATCATAGCAACCAGAACCCCTTTTCTCAAAAGCCAGCCATAAAAACTAAAAACATTCTGTATAAAAACTGGCATTAAAAAACTTATCTCACCCATCTTATGTGTATGTCCTAAGACCCGTAAAACTGTCTTAATTGAAAGAAGACATTAGCCCCTAAATAACACTTAGACTTTAAATGGAAACACAGCTAAGCACTTACCCACTTGCCCTTTAGCTCCTTTTCTTATGATTATCTACTGCCTAAAGTCATGGTGACCCTGTCCCCGAGGCAGTAGCTTCTCTCAATTATTTCTAGAAGACAACATCCTTAACATTAAGAAACCTCAAGTTTTCCACTTGAGATGTTTTCTAGATCCTTCATCCCAGTATGTCCCCTGGTAATAGTCAGTCTAAAGAACCCCCAGGAGGAATCCACTCAGCCCAGAATGTAGTTTCTTCATCTCCTTGTCCCAGGACTTCATCTTCAACCCCTCAACCAATCAGCAAACCTCAGCTCCTCAGCCTTATACTCAAATTTCCTTTAAAATCCCAGTTCAAGACCCCTTAGGGAGGTTGGATTTCAGTTCCCTCCCACCTCCTGGTTTGATGACCATCTGATTATTAAACTCTTTCTCTACTGTAACACTCACTGTTTCAATGTGCTAGTCTGTTACCATAAAATGGGCAAGAACCCGGTAACCCTATAACAATTATTTTCTCATATGAAAAACTCAACTTAAATGCTGATTGGGTAGGAAAATATATTTATGGATTTTAAAGTGCTCAAAATGATTATATCTTCACTTTCATGCCCATTTCCCTTGACCCAGGAGCATATGCTAAGGTCATAAAATTAATGGAGAACTATGGAGGGATTTTATTGCTCTGCATTTATGAAATTACATAGTCATCCCTCATATAAGCTCAACAACACTATTGGAGTATGGGTGACATTCCTGGTAATATATTTTATTTCAAAATCTTCATAATTAAACTACATAACTAAGCATATTGCACCTGTGCTTAAGTATATATGAAGTCATATAATATTTCTCCTTGGCCCAAAAGATGATTATATTTTCCCATTTTTTATGGAGAGAAAACTAACGGGAAGTGAGTGTATGACTAGTCATGGTCAATAGACTCCAGGTAGAAGGTATGAAAATAAGTTCCAGATCTGTACCGCAAACTACTACAGTGTAACAACCTCTTCTCTCTTCTCCTTTCTCAGAAACCTTAGAGGTTCCATGTAGAGGGAAGCTGTAATTAAAATTTTGATTTCAATTTTTAATGTTTGACTACTAATAGTTTTCAAGCCCCATGTCCCCACTTTCTTTATCTGTCCCACCCTGGGAAAAACTGATAAGAAAACCTGGTTGCTTTTTCTTTTTATTACAATGTCAAGTTAAAACCCAAGAATTGCTCAGCCCACGTAAGGAAATCCTCACTGTAGCATAATTCTCTAATCACTGGAAAACCCTTTGCCAGTCACCCCTCTCCGTTCTCTCAAAGCATTTTTTCAGCCTACTCAGGAGCCTTCTCTGCTCTCCACAGAAATGCTTATTATATGAGTTTTTTTAAAAAAAAATCTTCTGGTGTGTGTGTATGTGTAGCATCTACAGTCCTGATCCGAAACTCAAAACCAAATTGTGAGTGGAGGTCATTTTGACCTCTGAAGGGTAATCATAACAAAAGAAAAATCCCAATACAGTAGAATCCTGGGCCCCCAAGTGACTTAACAGAGTGAAGTTCTCCACTGCTGACCTTATTGAACTCTGATGTTAATGAGCAATAACTTTTACTTGAGTTAATCCACTGAGATTTTAGCTCAATCTATATAGATAATACAGAATTTATACCTTGAAGTGAAGTGCTTCTATAACAAAAGCTAAAATTTTCAAGGGGATTATGAAAGTAGGTGTCTAGGACTCTAACATCAGAGGCTAGAAAGATGGCATATTATGAATAAGCAAGAAATTTGATAAGATTGTTTCCTGTAACAAGAAGGAGGCAAACCAGAGTCCACTGAGTTTCAGTTTGAGGGAAAGAAGTTAAAAAAATGAAAACTGGAAAGGTTTAGGTTATATGTATATTTATAGATTATTTGGGTTATAATTATATATATATATAATATATAATAATATAGTATATACTATATATGTATACACAAATATTTATATTTACATAAATACAAAATATAATAATATAATTTATAATAATGTATAAATAATATATATATAACCTAAACCTTTCCAGTTTTGCTTTTGTTATACACACACACACACACACATTAGGTCTCCGGAAAGAATTTGTCTATTTCAAACACAAATGAAGTGGAATGAAGAGACCAGAAATTCACAGTCTTATAGTTGCGGGGAAAAAAATAAAATAGAAAAACAAACAAGAACTTCTGTACTTTAAATGTATATGAGAATAGAAAAGGCTTTGATCAACAAAGATCTAATAAGATTTCTCAGTTCAAGATAGTGACTCCACTTTATAATAAAGATCAAATTAGGGATATAATCTCCCTCCTCAGACCTGATAGCCTCAAGAACATAGTTTTCATTAAGAGACCAAAGTAAAGGGTAAATGAGCATAGAAATAAAACAGATTTCAAAATAATGACTAGGAAAGAACGCTGAGAGAGGTCACTGCCATATGGAAAATCAGAGAGAAAAATGAAGTCACTGGCATATGGAAAAATGCAGATCAGAAACTGAACTTGGAAATTCTCTGTCATCTGCTGTATTCACCAGATCTTGCACCAACTGACAACTGCTTCCTCCCAGCTTTGGTTTACTACTTGCAAGGAAAAATACTCAATTCTCAGCAGGCTGTGGAAAAACCCTGTTATGACTTAATTGTCACTTGCTATCCAGGCTTCTTTGCTGCTGACATACACAAGCTACCATGAAGATGGCAGTTTCTGTAGTTTGAACTGTGTCTGTTATTGGTGTGATTGGTGGTTGGGCAGTGTCTTGCAAGAGGATTGGCCTTGTCTCTATTGACCGATCTCAGCTGCTTAATCACAAGCATCCTTATCATTTAATCCGATTGGTTGCAGTAGACATCCACTGTAATCAAATGACCAGGCATCATGAAGCTGAAGAGGATAATACCAGCACTGGACCGCCACACACCATTAGCTTTTTTTAATGAATATTCTGTTTTGGTGCTCCTGGACCTGGTTAGTACCATCTAAGGTCTCAGACCTGGAGCAGAGAAAAAGGCAAGACATGCTCCACTTGGCAGTACTGAGCAGCAGACTGTGGGTCACTGGTCACATAACAGCCCTAAGCCACTTTGCAGACCTCTCTGGCCAGCCAGACTCTCCCAGAGGGACAAGGCTTTCAAGTAAGAACACCAGCGTGGTTCATAAAGGGTTGGGGTTAAATTGTCTCCCAGACATCTTAAATGAATCATCCTCAGACCCCTGGAGCTTTGGAACAATTCAACTGTCATTGGGGTTCAGTGAGGAAGGAACTTGATCAAGACCAGCCCTCCCTCCATGAGAACAGAAATGTCATTCCTGTCTATTTCCCAGAGAGTATCACTGGGGTCAATAGCAGTCTTTTCACAGGGCCAGCTGTGGGATTCTGAGAACAGCAATGACAGTAACAGTCCACTCATGAGGCTCTTTCCCAATCTCTGCCCTCCAGGCCTCCTGGCTGAACTTGGTGATGGAGCTGGGGTTCAGACCAAGGCATCAGTCCAGCCTGGCTGACCATCAGGGCAAGCCCCAGGGAAGCAGGGGGATAGGGCCTGAATGAAGCTGATCAGGCGCAAGGCCACAAGTTAAGCTGCTTTTCCTCCTTGTCAGACTGACATTGCTTATTTGGCTTGGCCAAAGGGCACCTCCTCCAGAGTTCTCTCACCTGCTCTGCTCAGACAGCTGTGCCTGCTATCTCTACTCTTCATTGACTCTACCCAAATCTTTTTTTCCCTGGAAGATCTGACAAGGTGGATGCCCATAAGACTCTGGCAGGGGTGGCTGCTTTTACTGCAGATGGAAGCTCATCTAACATTTTACGGCTGTAAAAATACTAGGCATGGGCTGGAACTTTAAGGCACTGACGTGTATACTTATGTTGGTATGTAGACATAATATGTGAGCAGAAAGACCAGGACACATAATTCCAGATTACTCTACAGATACAGAGAAATAAATAAATAAATGAGAATACTAGAGAAAAGTTAAGCCATCTGGGCAGAGTCAGGTCACAAGCTCGAAAGACACTCAGCTTAGCCTACACTTATTTCTAGAAATTACTACCCTAGACCCACCTGGTAAGTAGTCAACCTATGGAGCACAGAGAACCCCAGCTGTTAAGGTGCTCCCATAGTACCTGCCCGAGAAGACTTTTAGAGACATGGCAATCCCCAGAGATATCTCCCCCTTTGCCATTACCATTTGCCACATCAGTGAAGTTTATCTAGAGAGGGAAGAAAAAGGATTCTTTGGCTCTTTCGCATTCCGTGACTACTCACTAAGAGAATAGTGACTGACTACTCACTCAGAGAGAAAGTGAGGACACAAGCCCCAAAGGAGGGCTTTCCTACACCCTGATCAAACAAGTACTGAACACTCAAAAACATGGCACTCTACAGAAAGTAGTAATGGTGAGGTGAGAGACCCAAGCGTCCCCGACTGCCCAGAAAATGCATGTCATTACTGGGGATGCCGCAGAGTCACTAACACCACCGTGGAACAGGTGTGTCAAGGCTAGAAACCAAGAAAAGACACAAATATTGCACATTCACTCAAGGCATTTCCAATGACAGTCACAGAAATTATACCTTTCTTAGATACAACATAACATGTTTGGCAACTTTCGAAGGAACAGACTTCCCCACCCCAAGCCATCAGAAGGCCCACAGAATTCCTTCATCTTTGGTCCAATTTTAAAAGCCAGGGAAGGAAGACGGGGTGAACACAGGGTTAGAAAAGGCTGCAGATGCAGTTATAGCAACTACGTCACGCTCCCATCTGTCTGTCTGATTCAGTCCAGGACGCTGCCTTGTCTCAAATCTCCCCGTGGGGAGAAAACAAGCTTGCCAGAGGGTCCTGGCTGCTGGAGACAACTGAGGCAAAGCTCCACGTGGTGGCAGCTGGGTGCTCTGAATCTAGAGCAGCGGTCACCAACCAACAACCCCAACAAAGGATAACTCACCTTCCCTCTCCTCACAGAGGCTCTGCTTATGAATATGGGGCACTCTGGCGACTCTATGCTTTACCCAAAACCTCACTTCGATAAGGTGCAGCTAGAACCCTCTACATCTGCTGCATATTGTGAGGCTGCGAAGAAGGGAGAAAAGACAGAGTTCCGAGAAGAGACTGTTAATGCCCCATGTGGCACACTAGAGTGCAACCATGGCACAGTTCAGGGACAACATTAGTTTCCTCCGGCTTCCTTGAAATACAGACCATTCCAAGGAGCTAAGCCGCTGTCTCAGTTCTCCAGATCCCCCAAAGGCTTCAGCTGGGCACCTGGTCCAGCTGCTTGTTGCAAAGACCTGTTACAATACTGGCTAAGGAAACAAAAGGGAGTTTCTGAAAAAGGATTCTGCATCTAGACGTTGTATCTGTCTTCGGAGTTCTGTGGGTGGGGATGGGATTCCTTTGGTTTGGACCAGAGCACTTCTCCACTCAAGGGCCAGGCTCAGCTCAGCTCTGCAGCCCGGTTACTGTACAGGAGGGAGACAGAGGTTCACAGAGGCCCTCAGACTGCTCTCTTGACAGTTAGGATTTCTGGTGTTTCCGATTCTTAGTTTACATCCATAATCCTCTCTCCTGCAGAATCTTTGCCTTTTCACTAAGCTCTGTGACAAGGCCATTGGTAAAATTATTCAGTTCTCTCATTGCCATAGTTATAGGAAGAGCCAATGCTGATCAGCTGTTCAAATTTCCAACCGTCAGACATAGTGGAGACCATCTGTGTGAGCTCCTCTGCTCGAGACTGCAGGACTCTGCACACGTGCTTCACAAGGCCTTGTGAAGTTCCTAACCTTCCCTTAACCAGGGACACCAGAGACGCGATGTTGTCACACTCTGCTTCTTTCAGTCCACCTTTTCTGCCAGCTCCTCAGTAGTGAGTTTCCCATGGTGGAGGGAGTTTAGGACAGGACCAAAGCAGGTGGGTCCCTGTCAATCAGAAACGCCCTCATCTCATCCTTGTCGGAGTCTAGCTCCGGGTCCCTCCCGCAGCAGGGGCGGCAAAGGAAAGGCTCGGGCCACCCGCCTAGGGTTTGTCTGGTGGTCACCAAGGAGATGCCGCCCATGGTCCGGGACCCGCTCCAAAGGCTGCGCCATGGCGGCCGTGGGGCATAAGGACAGCGGAGCGTGGGCTGGGCGGGCTGTGGCCCGGCGCCCCCGTCACTCACACCAGTCACCCACCACAGCCCGGCCCATCCCCCTCCCAGCACCTCCACGGCCGGGTCCTGCTGCAGCTCCGCCACCTTGGGCTGTCACCTGCATGGCTGCCTGCCCTTTCCAGAACTTAAATTTAAATAACACTGCTCTCACGATTGTAATTAGTAATTTCTAACTGGCAGGTCCTAATGGCACTTTGGAAGTCTCGACTCAACTTGTCCTCTGTGTTGTGTTTGATTGTCGCTACTGAAAATCTCTCTCTTAACTCTCATTCTTTTATTCCAGGTTTTGCTCAAATCCCACATCTCTTTCTCAAGGTCAGTCAAAACATCATTTTTCTCTTCCAGCCTCTCAAGTTACCAGTTTGCTCAGAGTTCATTCTTACTTGCCCTCTCTAAGAACAAAAAACAAACAAACATTTTAAATTTCCACCTATAAGCTATAACCCCCAAGCAATTTCCTCCAGCCAATACCACTATCCTTATCCGCATACCTTAACACTGACCGTTTTATATAAATCTATACGTTTCACTTTCATCAGTTTCAGAGGTATCTCTAACTCCAGAGTTTTCTAAACTTCAGCTATTCTCTTGTTTCCCAACATCTATCTTGATCTTTACAACTAGATCCTAAAAGGCAAAAACCTGAACCAGAATAAATTGACTACCAATATAATCATTCTACCTTCATACTATATCTCAAATCTGTCCTCTCCTCTCTGGATTCACTCCCCTAGCCCACTCAACACCAAGCCTTTTCATTTATGACTGGAACTATTGCAAATGTATCTTTATTTCTATTTTTTCTGCCATTTTTAGCTCATACAAAACTAAATTCTACACATACAAAAGAACTGGATTAACGTGCAGATCTGATCATATAAGTGACCTACTTAAAATGTTTTCATTGAGAAACTCAAACTCTTGAATGTGACAAATAGCACTTCTTTCCATAGCATACCCTGAATCTTGTGGATCAGTCAGGGTGTCAAAATTTCTCTAGTATAAGCACTTTCAAGTATGACATACTTTCTTTTTTCATGTCCAGAACTTAATAAACCTTCTCTCCAAAAGAAAACCCATTTTACAAAAGATTAAAGAAAATTATAGCACAGTGTGTGTGTTTAGTAATACTTGCCTATCTCCTTATACAAAAAATTATCATGGGTAAAATTGAAAATTAGGTTAAATCTCATCTTTGGAATACCATGCTTTTCTCTCTTCCTCTCAGCTATTAAAAATAGTTTGTTCTGGTAATGACATAGATAGGAATGATGAGTAAAGGTCCTATCCAATCCCTTTCTGCTAGCTCAGACATTTTCCATGTCAAAAAAATATTAGAAGACACACAAGCCCAAGTAAGCATGTAAAAATAAACTTGAATGCATTCTAAAATCTAATAAAAGAAGATCAGTCATTAATGTTAGTGTCTGCAATGTGTTTGTTTTTGCAAATTATTAGTGACACTTTAGAAAACAAGTGACAGAAGAATGCTCAAGAAAAGCAACCAGGCCTTCTCTCCTCCCCAGGACATAACCTTACAGGACAAGTGAATATTTCTTACACTTAGCACATTGGATTGAAATCTTTGTTGACAGATCTGTCTCCTCTCAACTAAGATACTATAAGGTCTTTCATAAGAGGGACACTATATATCACATTTTCTCTCCATTTCCTAGGACATTTCACAGAATATGGAAATAACTAATAACTGCTTGCTCAATGATCGAATGAACTGGTATTTTCTTGTATTTTTAAATAGAAAAAAAAAAATCACTAGTCTTTTCGTTTTTCCTTTTTTTCCTCTATAAAAATCGCAGATATGTTGCTAGTTGCAAAGTCTAAGAAGTTAGCTCTAGGCTTGGTCACAGACAACTTTAAAATGTTGAAGCTTTGCAAGGGGTCAGAAAGTAGCAATTTTAAAATACACGGTACTCCATGTAGATATAAGTAGCAGATAAGACCGTGGGATGCAGTGATCTTTTTCTTAATTTTCTTTTATTTCATGTGTTAGTTCGATTTTATTGGAGTTCCTTCAATAGACACTGAGCCCTGGATACCCATGCTTTACAGAGTATTACTGGAGAGGGTAAACACAGTCAGGACAGTGTGGATCAAGCACCGCTAAGACCCTAAATGAGTTCTACTGGGCTTCCCACTGCATTAACTTGCCCCAGCAAATGCCACTTTATTTCGCCCTTCCTAGTTTTAGAAACAGTAATTTTCTAAACCTCAATATAGCTTGCCCAACATCTTTATGGACTTGCCAGGCTTTTAGGACATGGAAATAACAGTAATTCATAACACTCACTTTGATTATTGCACCTAATGTAGTGTATGGTGGCAATATTCTAGTCCGTAAATTCAGATTTTCTCACCTCCACCTTTCTGATGGGTGACTAATTCACTATCCTTCACAAATTTAAACTCCTTTTCACTGAACAACAAGCTACATTTTTCTTCTTTCTTTATCTTTCTGTAATCTGCACTAAATAGCTGGTGTTAAACAAAAACTCACTTGTAGCCCTTGAAAATGACCACAGTTGGTGTTTAGACTCATTTCAGTAACAATGAGGACTTTTTTTTCTTTTATGGATGAATAACAATAACCACACTAAATTTAGACTCATCTACATTTAGTTCTCTCCAGGGTAATTAATTTCTATCTTTAAAATCATAATCATCACTCATTTGATTTTTCAGCATAAACAGAAAAATTTTGACTTCTCCTTAAAGCTGAAACAGAAAAAATATGTGAAAATATATTTATATATATATATAAATATATATATAGACACACACATATTTCACAACATTTTTAAGCACAAGAAGACGACGACACTGGCAGCATGGATGTTGGAGGCTACTGGCACACTATGGCTCCAGCTAATCAGTTCATTAAAAATTATTAGTGCCTCTCAAGCCAGGGGGTAAGGAGGAGAAACAGGAAACCCTTATGATTTGTCATTCATATTTAGAGACAGAGTCTCACTTTGTTGCCCTGGGTAGAGTGCGGTGGCGTCACAGCTTACAGCAACCTCCAGCTCTTGGGCTTAGGCAATTCTCTTGCCTCAGCCTCCTGAGTAGCTAAAACTACAGGCGCCTGCCATAATGCCTGGCTATTCTCTTGTTGCAGTTTGGCCAGGCCCAGTTCGAATCCGCCACCCTTGGTATATGGGGCCAGCACCCTACTCACTGAGGCACAGATGCCACCCTGTATATTTTCATTCTCAGAACTTTCACAGATTAAAAAAGAAATGACCACAAGGGCGGCGCCTGTGGGTCAGTCAGTAAGGCACTGGCTGCATACACCGAGGGTGGTGGGTTCAAAACCTGCCCTGACCAAACTGCAACAAAATAATAGCTGCGCATTGTGGCAGGTGCCTGTAGTTCCAGCTACTTGGGAGGCTGAGGCAAGAGAATCTGCTAAGCCCAAGAGCTGGAGGTTGCTGTGAACTATGTGAGGCCACGGCACTCTACCTAGGGCAACAAAGTGAGACTCTGTCTCTCCAAAAAATAATAATAATAATAAAGAAATGACCAGGAAAGAAAAGAAAGGGAAGAAAAACAAAGATAATAATCCAGTGTGATGCACCTTTTGGTCTTGGTGATACTGCTTGCCCATTTATTTCAGTTCAATGACTGTTGCTTTCACGCTTGCTCAGACTTCTCTCCATGATAAAGGCTTGTTGTCTGGTATCAATGATAATTACGTAGTGTCTCTGACAGTCTCTGGAGGCATATCTTGTTTGGCAAAGATGACAAGAAACAGCAGGGAAACTTACCCAGGATGGCATGGAGGGAATAAGAAATGATGAGTTTAAGCACAGAATAGGAAAAGGGGAAGAACATTGAGAAACCTTTCAGAATGTTAAAGTTTGATAAAGTTTGAAGATAATAGGGTTCTAGCCCTTTGTGTTTCCATCTGGGAAACTTAGACTCAAGCATTAAAGGGCTTGCAAAAAGCCCCAACAATTTCCAGATCTGATATATTTTCATTAGTCTCAGTTATTACCTATCCAAAAAAAAAAAAAAAATAGTGAACTATGGGTACAGAAGTAATCAACTAATCCCAGGGTAGTTTCCTCATAGTTGACAATTCTATCACTGAGGAAAAATTTCACTCTTGAGACAGTTACAGTAGCTACCCTTTATCTACAGGGGATATATTCCAAGACTCCTAGTGGATACCTGCAACTACAGATAGCACCAAACCCTCTATACCTTGTTTTGTTTGTTTGTTGAGACAGAGTCTCAAGCTGTTGCCCTAGGTAGAGTGCTGTGGCACCACAGCTCACAGCAAACTCAAATTCTTGGGCTCAAGCGATTCTCTTGTCTCAGCTTCCCAAGTAGTTGGGACCATAGGCGCTCACCATAACACCCGGCTATTTTGTTGTCATTGTTGTTTTAGCTGGCCTGGGCAAGGTTCAAACCTGCCAGCCTCGGTGTATGTGGCTGGCTCCATCACCACTGTGCTACGGGCGCTGCCTATACCCTGTTTTTTCCTATCCATACATACCTATGGCTAATTTATAAATTAGGCATAGTAAGAAAGTAACAAAAATAACTAACGATAAAATAGAAGAATTATAACACTACATAATGTAGTTGTGATGATTTCTGTTGCTTGGTATGGCTCTCTAAACGATGCCAACATTGGTCTACTTTAACAATTAAGAGCTCTACTGCTGAAAAATCAGATTAGAGTGAATTAGCATCAAGGTCTCACCTCTAGCATTTGTACCACCACAATAATTTCTATTCTGATGAACACTAACCTGGACAGGTGAAAATTGAGATTTCCTAGAAGGTCCCATTGGGCCTGGTTTCCTTATCTAGTTTGATGAGAGCTCTTAAAACTGTTTCTTTATTTTCCATTATACTGAGATCCAGCCTTTCTAGTCTCTGCTACCCAAACACTTCCTAATGATGTTAATCCAAGAATTTTTCCTTATGTTCACTGGCTATGGGATGTCAGTAAAACTCCTAGTTGTTGTGCTGGTTATGGTTTTAACAATTTTTCTTTTATTTTGCCTGACTTGATTCTAAAACTAGTATTCCTTGCCTTTGATATTGGTCCATCTCATCTTTGACTTCTCTTGATGACAAAACTCTTTCATCAAGATCTTGTAGCATTGACAAAACTTCTCAAACAATGTTAATCATAGAATGTTGCACTTCAAAATTTGGCCCCACCCTTCTCTATCTAATTAGAATATAGCAAGCACCCATGGTGGAATTACATTTCTAGATATCAAGTCCTTGACAGAATAGCTAAATCATTTTGTTTAATTGAAATAATAGGTTTTTAGATTTATAATCAGAAATTATTCAAAGCATTCCAAGACAACACATTTACTAACTTATATAATAAGCAGGAAAGCATACCTGTGCTATCAGGATAAAGTATGATGCTTCCAATCAAATGAGGCTAAAATATTCATTTATTTTTATTATTTCATTTAACAATTATTTTAATGTAATCAAATATGAAAATTACTAGAGTACAAAGCATCTTAGACTTTTTCCCTGACAAAGAAATTACCTAAAATAAGTAGCAGTATTGTGTATAGAGAATAACACACACATGACATAATTGTAATGATTATGAATTAAAACAACAAGGAGAGCAGATAATTATTCCTCTTACATTTAGTTTCTTTGAGAAGAAAAAGAAACAATATTATGTGAAGGCTGTTTTGTATTCATAAAATCATATCTGATTTTAATGAATATTTAATTGGGTTTTGGGAAGATTTAAACTTTTAGATCACCTTCAAACATGAAGCTAAAACTTTTAATTTTATAACATAACTTTCATTATTTCAAGCTCCCAGCATCCCAGGAGAAATTTGCAATGTCCATGACTCAATTTTGTAAAATATTCATGAAACTATTGTGACACCATGAAGAATGACTCTTTTATTCTTTAAAGATGAATTTTGGCTCCTCTTAAAGATAGCTAATTTTTTAAAAATACAGTGTCATTATGGAAGTTCATTTTTAAAAAATCATTTAAAAAATAGGACTGATATAGAAATATTGGGCCTAGGAGTGGCAGATTCGAAAGGAAAGCACTCTAGCATACTTACAGCAGTGAAGAGCCTATAACAGACAGGACCTTATTTTTTTTTTATGGACTGGACCGTCTTCCCAATTTTTCTAAACCAATCATTTTCAAAACTGTCTTTGACAATTATGTATTACCTTTATCTATTAATTTTAAAAATATTATATACCTATATTAGGTTAGGCCCCATGATAGGTAATATGTTAATAAATATAAAAACGAAAGTCCTTATCCATAAGGAGTCCACAGTCTAAGCTGTGTGAAGAAAAACATCCAAATATAACATGGTAAGTGCTATGGAAGGCTTCTGTGGCAAGCATTATGGCTACCTATTCAATAGTTATTTGTGCTTCTTCTCTCTGTATAACCTCCAATTCTAATGAGGTCTTGCACGGAGATGCTTTTATATAAGGTAAAAGCTAAATCTATGATCTAAAGATGGAATGTTACCCAGTTATGTCCAATAAAATATTGGAGAAAATCTACTAGAGGTATTCCAGGAAAAAGTTCCCTCATAAAATGTGAGAATGGTCTGATAAGTGACTCTCCTCCCCCTTTAGTAGCTCTTCCTCCTCTTTTTACCTTCTCTCTCTTTCTCTATCTCTCTGTCCCAGTGTCTCTCTTTTCTTGCTTTCATTATGAGCTTCTTTCAAAATCTGTTCTTTCCTCCCTCTGGATTTCAGATAAATAACTAGGTTTCAGCTACACCATAAGTTAGCAAGGAGGATGCCGGGCATGCTAGGAGAGTGAAGAGACTATACCTGGAAAGATACTGCAAGACAAAAAACATTATTGCTTAGTGGTTACTTAATGACTGGTCAGAGATTTCCTTAAATCTCTGCACCAGTAAGTTTTCCATCCTTTGCAAAGGAGAGTGTACTGTTGGGCACACATTCAACACTCCGACAATTTAGGAACTTAACTTGGTCTTCACTTTTTGCTTCTGTGGAACTTCAGGATCACCTGGTTAGAGCTGAAGGCTTTTTCAGGTCTTCCTTGGGCATAAATATAGTCCTATACATGCCTGTGGTTCCTAGATCCCCACAAGTATGTTAGAGTTTTTCGGAGCTTCCTATGGACATCTGATTCTCCAAATCTGCCTTTTATGTCCAGCCTCTTGTTTTTCCCAACTGGTAGCTCTTAAGCAGCAACAGTGTTAACCAATTGCCGCTGATTGCTTTTGCTCTGTGCTTTTTCCACTCACTAAGTTCTAGTCAAGTTGCAAGAAGCTGTTTAAATGGGGCTTTTCCCAGGAGTTCCCAAGTTATTCAAATAGTGACAATTCTCTGAAAGGAGGCTGTCTGAGGAACTCCAACTTTTTTTTTTTTTTTTTTTGCTATTTCAAGTGGCTGCTAGGCTGCTGCTTTTCACAGCTCCCAAGCTTGTGAGTCTGCTGATTGCCACTGCTTCCTCAGAGGTGTGGAGGGAGGATTTGGCTTGGGGAAAGTTCAATTACCACGAAGCTCACCGTGCTTTCCAAGATTCAGCTATTTCCCTCAAATCAAAGCTCCTCAGTTTGTTGTAGGATTTCGTTTCATTGCCAAGGTTGTGAAAAGGTTGATTTTGTTAATTTTGCTCAGAGTTCCTTTTTGTAACGGTTTTTTGGTTATCCTTGCTTTTTTATTTCAGAATTTTCACCCCTCCTCTTGGTTTTTGACCTCCTGCTGGTACCTCACATTGGTAAGTCAAATGCCCAGAAATCCATGTAATTTGGTCCATAAAGTCAGTCTTCCGTAACAAAGAGGTGCAAGAAGGAATGAATGGAGTATGTCTCGAGGAGCAATTGGAGAATATTCAGCACACCAGTTCTATAGAAATGAAGGTTTAAACCAGAATACCAATTTCAGACCTCATAACCAGAAATAATTTTCACATGCACTAGAATTCTTACAAATGAAATGGCTAGAGCATACTCTTTTCTTGTACACAGGAAAGAAAATTACAAACAGCATTCTGCTTGGTTGGCATGAAATCAGAAAACACAGGTCAATTATAATGTCAATTTTAGTGTGCTTACAACTTCCATGCCTGCAGGAGGAATATGCCTGGCATTGTAACCAAGTTCTCCCTGTAAAATACTTATATGGGTACCACCATGTCTTTCTTAAATCATTCTCCATTTCCTACACTTTATCAGGTGACTATAAATGCCATGCAGATTGGCATCATTTTTTAGATACACATTTACTCAGATAGAATGACGTCTTACAAACTGGAAACATTTCTCTCTCCTTAAGTTTGTCTTCTGAATCTTCAATTACTTTTTTGTTGACTAGTATTATAATTAACTTCTCAGAAAATTATGTTATTTTCCATATTTTAAAGTTATTGGGGTCAGGTGATTGCATATTTGTTTTGTATACTGTGTACATTAAACTGGTGTTGTGAAACCTTGTATACTTAAGATGATCCAGAAATTCACTATGAACATGAAAATAGTAAGTGTGCTCATTGAGCGGCTCATGCCTATAATCCTAGCACTCTGGACAGCCAAGGCAGGAAGATCGCTTGAGCTCAGGAGTTTGAGATAACTGTGTTCATTGAACTAGGCTGAAGAAAGTGCCCAGACCAAAGAGATCCTTATTAAGATTTTCCCATAGCACAAGTAAGTAAGGGTGTTTAGAAAACTTAGCACAAATAAAGATCTAACAGAACATTCTTCTGGCTGAGCACAGTGGCTCATACCTGTAATCCTAAAATTCTTGGAGTATAATGTGGGTGGATTTCTTGAGCTCAGTAATTCAAGATCAGCTTGAGCAACAGTAAAACCCTGTCTCCACTAAAAATAGAAAAACTAGCTGGGCCTTGTGGCAGGCGCCTGTAATCCCAGCCTTTTGGGACTCTAAGACGAGAATTGCTTGAGCCCAAGACTTTGAAGTTGCTGTAAGCTATGACACCTTGGCACTGCACCCAGGGAGACACAGTGAGACTAGGCCTCAAAAAAAGAAAGTTCTTCTATCTATATTGTGGTTTTCTACAGATCTATCAATTTAAAAGCCTAGAAACTGTTCACCCCTGAAAACTAATTAATTGATTATACTGTGTATAATATATAAAAACAGATTTTATCAGTTACCTTAAGCTTTGTTTACAGTAGTAACTTTCAATCAAAAAATCTCAGTGACTTACCACAACAAAGATTTATTCACTGAGTTTACATATCTGTTATGGGTCAGATATGACTTACTCCAGGACTCAGGCTGACTAGAACCTCGACCTAAGATATTTCTAGTCTCATGGTAGATAAAAAAGATATAAATAACAAAGCTCATTTGGGCTAACAACTTCTCAGAACCAACACGGTTCACTTCTATTTACAAATCATGTGGACAAAATAAATCACAGGGCCAAACCTATATCCACAATACAGAGAAGTATATTTTTCCACTTCTCTAAGAGAAAGACAAAGTTCAGGGAAACCTGGTGAATATATTTGATGAAAATACAATGTACTGTATCCTCCTTGTCACCCACCATTAAAACCAAAATACTAAAGTTATATGTCTTTCCAAAGCATCCATGGTACCTACTATGTCCGTCTTATCAGGACTTATTGGCACAAATTATTAATATAGTGAATTAATTGAATGTTATCTCATATAATGTTTTTTGAGAAAATTGATGTTTCAGTAGACTAACTTCAAGAATAAGAGAGTTCATATAGTCCTGAAGTGAATTAATGAAGGAGTACTGCTGCTTATGTCAAGAGAAAGCATGCTATTATTTTGTCCTCTCCCTTTTAACAAGAAGAAAACAAAAATATTTAGTAGATTACAAATTGCACATTTCAGTCTGTGTTGACTTGTTCAAGCAAAGAAAGCATGTCTTTGTTAGGTTAGGCAGGTACACGTGAGAAAGGTGGATGCCAGCTGTGGTTAGTCTATTTTGAACTGACTTGGGTCAGACTGGTCTGAGTTGTTATAGGAATGGGACTAATTGAGACCCTGCAGGTGCAAGACCTTGCAGGTGGGTTGTTTTAGGGAGCTTGGTTGTTTTAACTGAATAATGTTCCTGGGACTTTCTGACATGGACAGATAGATAGGAGTTGTTATGGGAACATGAAGTGACAACACCGTTGATCAGGAACATGGGAAACTTCTAAGAAGTAGCTGACACCTCAAGAATTCGGTATAAAGTCCAGCACTGTGCTTTCCAAGATGCCTGTGGCAGCTAGGACAGAGACTGGCCTGCTGTCCAGGTAATTGAGATGGACATTTCATTGAAATAAACTTTTCCTTTCTTGCTAAAACTTTACTTGCTTTTGCTCTCTTTAATTATTTCTATGACTACCTCAAATTGTCACCTTGCCACCCTAACATTTTGGTGAGCCAGCCAGGAGTAGCTCTTCTTTAAACTTTGCCACTTTGCCTGCTTGCACCTGCTTGCTCTGCTCATTTACTCTGTTGCCTGGTATCAGGAATCATTCTTCAGTACTGGGAACCAAGAACCTGAGAATATAGGGACCTGACATCTGGTCTCACCCTTAACATCTCTAACAGTTATTTGTTTTACCATAATTTGCTGTTATTCCTCATGAAAGTATTTATGTTGCACTTAGTCAAAACAGTCCTTGATAATGAATGTATAACAGAAATAACGTCCTCTGCACAGTGAGTCCACTCTGGCTAGCTTAAGTGAAAATGGCTCATTGAAGGTTGAGTAGCTTACAGAGTTTTGTGAGGCTTAGAGAAAATATCTAGAGGCTAACACACTAAGAAACACAATTGTATTAATTGAGAAATTTCTGCTGCAGCGGGAAGAGCAACTGCTACCAGCAATAAATGTAAGGAACCTAACTTTCTGGCTACTACCGCGTTTTCCAGCACTGAGACCATTTCTGTGAGAGCAAGTCAACTCTCTTTTCACTTAAAGCTCTCCTGCCAATCAAGCCAGACAGAATGGAAGCTCAATGCTGGTCCTATTTTCTCATCCTGCTCAGTTTTGAATCAATTTCATCCATAATGTTCCTTGTTGGCAAAGTCAAGGCCACATGTCTGCTTTTAGCTAAAAGGAGGTTTGGCCTATGAGGTTCTGGTTCCTATCTTTGGAGGATATGTGGACTTCATAATGCAAAAATTTCTCCCAATACAAATAAACAATTATTAATTAAAATAATGAACAACCATGAATATGACATATGCTTCCATCAATGGAAGTAAATAAATACAAAAGAAAAAGCTGAAAGTCAAACCTGCAAGAGGGAAGCTAATGTTGGGGCTCAAGGAAATAATACCACAAAATAGTAATGCTTACTTGTTTGTTTGGAGATAGTGTCTCTGTTGCCCAGGCTGGAGTGCAGTAACACTGCAACCTCAAACTGCTAGGCTCAAGAAATCTCCATCCTCAGCCTCCTGAGCAGCTAGAACTACAGACATGCACCACCATGCTCAGCTGGCACCGTGGCTCATGTCTGTGCTGTGCAGAGGGTTATGCCAGGGAGGTTTGCACCAGATTTTCATAGGCTGAAGAACTTAGAAAACAACAGCAAGTATGGCATGCCTCTATTCAGCTCGTGGTGGCTGGTGAGCAAGCACAGGAAGTCCGTACAGATAGAAAGTCCCATACACTTATCTATGCAATGAAAGAATAGTGGCAGAGTACCAAACAGTAGTCATATCAGCATGACATTATTGTGCGCATTTATAGCTATACAAGGAAAACATGGTGTCTTCAGATGGAACCACTGGCAAGGAAGCCCAAAGACTCTATCTTGCCCCATACCTGTAATCCCAGCACTTTTGGAGGGCAAGATGGGAGAATCATATAAAGTCAGGAGTTTGAGACCATTTTGGCAGACATGATGAACCCATCACTCTAAAAATATGGTGTTTTGACATGCTGGACTGAAGAGGCTTCAAGGTCCCTCTAGTACCCTCAACCTCATATCTCCCAAAGCATAGGATAAAGTTCCTTTATCTGCCTAACATCTGGAAAACGTCTTTATCTGCCTAACGCCAAGGAAAACAATGTTTTCTTCCTTGCCCTGTAAATGTAAGAATGGAGCCACACCTAAACAGACTCGTGCACTGTCAGAGAACTATTTACAAGTTATTAGTGCTCCAGTGGCTCAATCGGGTAGCGCCTGGTACTGATATAACACTGTGTACAAGTTATTACCTGTACACAGTGATTAATTTATGTTTTCTCCCTAGTAATTTTTTATTTCTCCTTAACCAAATTCTTTTTCTCCCCCTCTCCCATAATCTGTTTTTCTGTAACCAACTCCATGAACCCCTATGTGTTTTTTATAATCCTCTCCCTTAACTACTTCACTGTCTAAGTAATTTCCCAGAAACTTGAACTCCTGGCCTCTAGTTATCCTCCTGCATTGGCCTCCCAAAGTGCTGGGATTATAGTCCTGAGCCACCACACCCACCACTCCAATGGATTTTCCACAAGACAAAGGATTTAAATTCTGAGGGCCCCAGGGTAGACATCCTTAGGCCAAGATTCACCATCTCCCACAACTTGCCCCCAAAGCACATAGCCCCTTTGTGAGATGCATCACTACATGCTCCAAAGCAAATAGCCCCTCCTTTAAAAGCCCATGATATCTTTTAGTCAGACAGCCAGATCTGAGGCAGCTCTCCATGTTCTCCAGGCTTGTCTTATTAAAAATTCCTTTCATCTGTGGCAATCCTGGTTGTCTTATTAGGTGAATTTCGGTGTGATGAGCAATTGGACCCAAACTTAAACCCCACTGTGGTTTCAACATTTTGACCATGATATTTAAGCTTCTGAGCCCTGTTGGGGAGTGGGTAATCACTGTGGAGTTCTCCCTGTGCGTACATGTTAAATAACTACGTATGCCTTTTCTCCAATTAATTTGCCTTTTGTGAGTTGACTTTTCAGAGGACCTTCATAGGGTGGAAGGAAGGATTCCCTCTTGGTCCCCCTACACTAACATGAAACAAAATGATTTAAATAATAATAATAAAACTATAAAAAGTCTCAGCAGTAGGAGATAAACCTTTCAAAGCTTTTTTCACCAGGTGGATTTAAAATAAGACAATCGGACCCATGTTTATATAAGGAAATTTTTCAAATAAAAACAAATCCAGACTTATTAATGAAACACTTTATTTAAAAGGACTACTATAGAGGGACTATTGTAATAGAAAGAATATTCTGATAAAAAAATCTGTAAGCATCTCAAGAATTAGACAAAAGAAAAAAATTTTATTTTATAAAATGTAGTAAATAAAGATATAAGAAATATGTTTTGGAAACTGAGATGAAAGGGTGGAAATTAGAGAATAGATAAGGCAATATTTTACTCTGAGTCTAGCCTATTCACAAAAGGGTCTGGCTGTTCAGGAGGAATTGTGTGCTGGCTCAATTTGGGGACCCAAGGAAAGGGGATCATCATAACCAACACTGATTAACAGCCATTATGTTCTGAGTGGATAAGGGGGACAAAAGTTGAGCTACTCATTTATAACTCAAAGAATGTGGAGTGTTTGTGTATGGTGTTGTCATTTGTGAAAAAGGGGAATATTTGTATTACCTAAGTCGTATGTGGAGATGTGGGTATTTGGAGTAAACCCTTCCATGGCTGGAATACAAATCGATGGAGTTTCTTTAACCTCCAATGTTTTTTAGGGGGCACAGAGCTCTGGTATAATTTCTTTTCTTTCCTTTTTTTTTTTTTTTTTTTTTTTTGTTGAGAAAGAGTCTCACTTTGTCACCCTTGGTTGAGTGCGATGGCATCATAGCTCACAACAATTTCAAACTCTTGGGCTTAAGCTATTCTCTTGCTTCAGCCTCCCGAGTAGCTGGGACTACAGGCACACGCCCCAACGCCCGGCTATTTTTTTTTTGTTTGTTTAGCAGGACCAGGGTTTGAACCCACCAGCCCCAGAACATGTGGCCAGTGCCCTAACCATTGTCAGATTTTTGCTCTAGTCAACAAAGTATAAGGACTGCTCATTCCTTCTAAGTTAAAGATTTACTCTCTAGAGAGCTTAAGCCAGAGAGGATATGGAGGTGAGTGCATCAGGAAGATAGGAGTGGGATGTCATAGTAAAAACAGAAGGATTATGTAAAACCTGTTAATCAAATGGCTAAAATGCCGCTCCTTAATATAAGGTCCCATCTCAGTGTAGTTTGAAAAACTATGAAACAGTTCCTGAAGGGTCCAAGAATAAAAGCCAGAAATACCCTTACCCACCAATTTATGAAGGCCAATATTTTATAAGTCCCACTCATGCACAAAGTACATGTGAGCAGCAAATTTGTATTTCATTTCTAAATATAAATAAAGAATCAAGGATTCTGACACTTATAAACCCTGAACAAGAAAAGCAAAGAAGAAAAAGATGGAGAGAGAGAGAGAGAGACAAAGACAGAGGGAGAGGGACAAGGAGAAAATATTGGGTAAAATCATTCAAGGAAAAGAAAATAATAACAATAATATCAATACTTTTGGAAAGATATTAAATCCATTAAAGAAATAATGGGAAGGGATGGAGCAAAACAGAAGACTAAAAGGATCTCCCTGCTGGCCTCTCACAGCAAGGCAGAGAAAGAGGGAAAACCAAACCGTATCTGGCATGGGGAACCTACCTGGAGTCGTCGCTCTGGAGACACGAGGCAGTGGTGGACTGCAGGAGACAGTGGGAGGTCTGGAGCTGTGGAGACTGACTCAGAAGGTGAGTGCATGGGAGCAGGTAGGGGCCAGCTGCCAGTCCCCATCACCCACCCCCGCACACAGAGTGCTGGGGACTGGAGGGAGCCATTCTACAGTTTGTGGATTTCAGGAGAAGCTGTGCATTGAGTGGAAAGCTTGAAAGAGTGGGCGAGCTTGAGCAGTGTAAAGCAAGGGGTTTGAATACCCGGTGGAGTGGTGGAGTGGATTTCATAACAGCTTGTCTGCTGACTGGGCTTCCATTATGGGAAGGTCTATGGGTAGGCCTGTGTACAGGGGCCTAGAACAAGGCTGGCTCTGACAAGCCTGAGAGATCTGGCATTCACTCTTGGGGCAGACAAGCTGAGCAGCTCCGGCACCCCCTGGGAATTGTTGTGGGGGGGAGGGGGGCACTCTGTGAGACTTTCCTTCTAAGGATTGGGGAGAGCTTAAAGACAGCAAGCCAGCAGGGACTGAGCGCTGAGGAAACAACCAGGCACTCACCCAGGGCAACTAAGTCAGGAAGACAGGACTTGTTCTTCTTGGAAACTAAAGAGGGGCTTTTAGCATGTGTTCTTCATCTCCTAAAACCACAGCGCCACCTGGTATACTACCAATACATTGCAATATATATATTTCTATTATAGTTGCTCCCTTCTGCTTTATATGTGTGTGTGTGTATGTATGTATGTATGTATATATATGTGTGTGTGTGTGTGTTATATGTATATATATTCTTTTTTGAATTTTTTTTTTGAGACAGAGTCTCACTATATTGCCCTTGGTAGAGCACTGTGGTGTCACAGCTCACAGCAACCTCCAACTCTTGGGGTTAAGTGATTCTCTTGCCTCAGCCTCCCAAGTAGCTGTGACCACAGGCACCCACCACAACGCCTGGCTATTTTTTGTTGCTGTTGTCATTGTTGTTTAGTTACCTGGGGCCAAGTTCAAACTCGCCACCCTCAGTGTATCTGGTTTGCACCATAACCACTGTGCTATGTGTGCCGAGCCCTTTTTGAATTTTTTTCTTTTCTATTCTCCTTGTTGCCAATATTGTTGTTGGTGTTATTGGTTATGTGAGGTTTTTTGATTGGATTTGTTTTGATTTTGTTTTTGGTAATTTGTTTGTTTGTGTGTATGTATTCTTAATTTCTATTTTTACTTTCTTCAAGAGCAAGGGCTCCTGCATTTTGTTACAGTATTTCAGCCCCATTAATTCTCTCTATTTTACTTCTCTCCTTTATTCTCTGTTTCGGTAGAAAATTTTCTACTTGTCTCATCTTTCCCATGTAAATTGTTCATAGAATAGCTAAGATAGCCCCTCTTTTTTCTTTCATTTTTTATTCCTTTTTCTTCGTTCTCCATTATCTTATAAAACTGTATTTTTATTTTTCCTATCCACTCTTATTTTTTTCTCTTTTCTCTGAGTACTGGGTGTCACAGCAATGGTCTGGCTGGGAGGTCACAGCAGTGGTCTGGCTCAAGGAGGTCAAGATATCATGGCCAAGGGAGTCCTTCTATCTTTGACTACTGGAAAGACAATATTGTAAAGTCCACACTGCTGAATTTTTCTTTTTCTTTTTTCTTTTTTTTTTTTTTTTGCTTAATTCTTTCATGTTTTTGTTTTTTTCTCTTTACTTTCTTTTCATATATTTGGCAGAAGTAGGGTCTTACTTTGCTTAGGCTGGTAATTAATTCAGATTGGAGGAAAATCCAAGAAAAGGATGAAAACTAATAGGATACTTGACTCATTTGAACACAGTGCTTGATCAGAGGTCATGAGTGCTATTGAAAAGACTGGAGATGAGTTAATGGAGACATTTGAGTAAACATGCGATTACATTGCAATGAGGCAGATCTTTTAATCAAGTTCTACACTAAATCTTTGGTGTCTATAAGGGAAAAGAGCCTATTGGGAGAACACTTTGCAAGGAAGAAATGACAATTCATTCATTTATTTATTCAACAAATGCTAATGAGGGCCTACTGTGTATCAGGCATTTCTCTATGTGAGGAGGATACAGCAGAGAAAAGAAAACAGACAATAATTCTTGTCATCATGTTCATTAAACCACTTGTTCTGAGGTCTGAGAGAGCCTAGTTAGTCTCACAACTGACTGGCATTCTTTTCATCACCACAGTTGATCAATAAGCATTAACTGCAGATATTTCTTTCTTTCTTAGGAACAAATCTTTCAGGTAGTTCTCAGATCACAGAATTAGCTCGAATCTTTTTGATTGATGCGTTATATTGAATCAATCATAGTTTGGTATCGAGATGTTCCAAATGGGCATGTAGTCAATAGATATCAATAGATATCAATTTAAAATTCTAGCTCTGCCACTTTCTGTGATTTAGGGCAAGTGTCATATACTTGCTTCACGAGTTTGCAAAATCTGACATAAATTTTAGCAGGCAGCATTATCTAGTAAGGTGTTCCCTGAAGATCAACACCAAGTGAGGGGAAAGAAAGTTGGGATAGAAGGAAAATATCAGACTTCAGAGCAGTTTGAGTGGAGGCCCCAATCCCTGTCCTGGGGAGGTCAGAAGCTGGGGCAACTCTGAAGACAGGCCCATTTTGTATTCAGTTTTTTTCATTTATTTTCATGGAGATTTATCCAGGACAGAAAATCCATTTGATTGATAGAACAAGAATTATGATAACCTATGAGTATAACTTATTGGCATAGGTAGAACTACTGTGAAGCCTTCTGAATAACACAAAGGTAACAAACATAAGGAAATAACCTTTTATAGAAGAGGAGATTTTTCCAACTGGGAGTTTATACCAGGACGAGGAACTTAGCCACGGCTAGCATTTAAAGACTGCCCTGAATAAACTCAGATATTGGAAACTATTTTTAGGCTTCATTGTCTCCCTGACAATGGCTTTCTATTTTGAAGTCATAGGAAAATTGAAAGCTATCCCATACAGCAATGGCATTCTACCCCGCAGCTTATAAAATACCTATTTTCAGATGAAAACAAGGCTTTGTAATCAACAGTCAGTTTAAAAATCTAGATTGTTTTTAGTGAGGAACATGCTGTACCTACCGTAAATCATTCAGTCCATCAAATCATAAAAATGAAATGGTGATTTTTATTTTTTCTTCCATGAATATTAAGATTAAATAAAACCAATATTTCAAAGAAAATGAATTTGCAATTATTGTTACTGCAGATATGGAGAAACAAACTTCTCACTCCCTACCTCATGAACTGACATTGACAAAAGTTAATTAATCTATATAGTGACAAGTATTAATTGAGCATCTCTTTTATATTCTACACTGTTATGAGTATATGAGTATTTAAAGAAGTCCATCTTAAATATAAGACATGAGTTCTGCCCTTATACTGCTTATTCAAGACCAAAAGATCCTGAAAAAAATATAGTAAAAAGTATATAATGCATGTCACTCAGGGTTTATTTGTTGCAAAATAGAGCTAACTTTGGCTTATTTAAGCAAAAAATGAATATATGGCAAGGACTCACAGAACTGACAGGATGTCTGGAGAACCAGACTCAGGAAATGAAAACCCAGGGATATTTCTAAGAGAACAAAATGAAACAAAGTTTCTTCACTTCTACTGAACCCAGCCCCTTGTGTTAGCTGCTTCCATAGCTGCACATGTAATTATTCTTCCCTTCACCTTTACGATAGTCTGTCAAAATTCAGATTCCCAAACTGATGAGGTAAAGTGTCCTGGATTGGTTGCCAGGAACAGGAAAACTTCCTTGGTCTTTTTAGTGGAAGTGTGGGCCCAGTTTTTAGTAAAGATTCCCACTAGAGAGGATTGCTCCAAACTGTCAGGGGAATTGGGTTCTGGAAAGTCAAAAAGTGACAAAATTTTACTGCACAGAGAGCATTTTGGACTTTGTTGGAGTCTAGTGGACAAAGATTAAGAGGGATAAAGTGGCCAGGGAAGGACTTCATGGAAAAGAAATAAAACTGAGTTTTGGGGGAACAAACTGGGGTCTAGCAAATGGGACAAAGCTGAGGAGAGATGAGGCTTCGTAGTCCTGCATGCATCAGGAACCTTGGCTATTGCACAAGGATGAGATAACATCTGCACCTCCTTGGCATTCCTTTACCTTCCTGCTTCTACCACTCTGAGTGGATGTATGCCCAAAAATCTTGAGGGTTTTTGTCTCTGCACCCTGATTATAAAATCCCATGGTTTGGGCTTTTTATTTGTAGTTTCATTATCATTATTAATTTAAATTTCAGATTATAGGGGTACAAACATTTTGGTTGCATAAATTGCGTAGGACAATTTGAGTCAACATCATAAGTGTGCCCATCACTCAGAGAGTGCTCATTGTACCCATTAAGTGTGAATTTACAATTCCCCCCTTTCCCGTCCCATCTGCTTGATTTTCACAGAGTGTTATTTCCAGATATGCACATAGGTGTTGATTGATTAGTTCTAATTTAATTGTGAATACATGTAGTGCTTGTGATAATTTACTTAGAAAAAAAGTTCTCCAGTTCCATCCAGGTTAATACAAGAAGTATTAGTTCACCATTTCTTTATGGCTGAGTAGTACTCTGTGGTCCATGTATGCCACATTTTATTAATCACTCATGTATTGATGGAGACTTTCCCACATCTTTGCATTGTGGATTGTGCTGCTATAAACATTTGGGTGCAGATGTCTCTTTTTTCTAAATTATGCTTTTTTTTCTCTTTTGGTAAATACCCAAGAATGGGATTGCTGGATCAAATGGTGGATCTCCAATTAGTTCTTGGAGGTATTTCCATATAACCTTCCATAGAGATTGTAGTTTGCAGTCCCACCAACAGTGTACAAGTGTTTTTCTCTCACATTCATGAGAATTTTTTTGATGAAAGCCATTAGTTAGGTGATATCTCATTGTGGTTTTGATTTGTGTTTCCCTGATGATTAGAGATGTTGAGCATTTTTTATACATTTGTTCGCCATTATTCTATTCTTTTTGAAAAATTCCTGTTCATGTCTTTTGCCCTCTTTTTAATGGGATTGTTTGATTTTTTTTTTCTTGTTGATTTTCCTGAGTTCTTTATAGATTCTGGTTATCAGCCTTTTATCAGATATACAGCATGCAGATATTTTCTCTCATTCTGTAGGTTGTCTATTACCATTATTAACCTTTTCCTTCACTATATGCAGAAACTTTTAAATTCTGTCAGGTACCATTTATTTCTTTTTGTTGTTGCTGTGATTACTTTTGGGGTCTTTTTCATATATTTTTTCCATAAGCTGATGTCTATTAACAGTTTTCCAACATTTTCTTTTAGAATTTTCAGTTTCATGACTTAAATTTAACTTTGTCATTCCACTGTGTTCTGAGAAGATACATGGTATAATTTCTATTTTTTAAAATTTGTTAAGACATGTTTGTAGTCTAGGCTGTGACCCCTGATCTTAAGAGCATATAGAGCATATTCCATGAGCTAATGAGAAGAATGTATACTCAGTAGTTTGGGGTTGGAATGTTCTGTATATAACTGGTAGGCCCTTCTTTTCTAGAGTCCTGTTTAAGCTCTTTATTTCTTTCATACTTGGAGGATCTCTACAGTTCTGTCAGTGGGGTGTTGAAGTCCCTGACTATTACAATGCTGCTTTTTGTCATTTTGTTTGGATCAAGTAGGATTTGTTTTATGAATTTGACATACCTGTATCAGGTGCATAGATATTTAGGACTGTTATGTATGCTCTTCTTTCTTTTCTTTTCTTTTCTTTTTTTTTTTTTTTTTTTTTTTTTTGCAGTTTTTGGCCGGGGCTGGGTTTGAACCCACCACCTCCAGCATATGGAGCCAGTGCTCTACTCCTTTGAGCCCTGTGATGTATTCTTATTGAGTTGTTCCCTTCACCATTATATAATGACTATCTCTGTCTTTACTTTTGTTGATTTGAAGTCTGTTATTTCATGTGAGAATGGCTACAGCAACATTCTTTGGTTTCCATTTGTATGGAATATTGTTTTCTATCCCTTCACATTGACTCTAAGTGAGTCCTTGGTGGGTTAGATGTGTTTCCTGGAGAAAGAAGATAATCAGCTTGTATTTCTTTTTAATCCATTTAGCCAGCCTCTGTCTCTTCAGTGGGGAGTTCAAGCTATTCATGTTTACTGAAATAATTGATAAGCAGGATGTATTGCTGTTCATCCTCTTATAAAAAAAAGTTATTCCTTTTTCTAATTCATGAGCCATTGTGGTATCTAGACTCTGAACCCTAGCATTTGTATGAGTTTACTCTGCTGGGTGTTTATTGTGCTGATCAGTGTATAATGCAGATTTGAGTACTTCCTGCACAGCAGATCTGGTCTTAATTCCTTCAGCATTTTCTTGTCTGAGAAAATCTGTATTACTCCCACATATATGAAATTTAGTTTTGCAGGATTCAAAGTTCTAATCTGGCCATTATTCTGATTAAGAAGACTGAGAATGGGGCCCCAATCTCTTCCAGCTTATAAGGTTTCACTTGAGAAGTCTGCAGAGAGTCTGATGGGTTTTCCTTTGTACGTTATCTGATGTTTTCACCTTATAGTTTGTAGAAGTGCTCTTTTATGTTAACTTTGGCAAGTCTGATGAGGATATGTCATGTTGATTGCCTCACAGCAATGCCTCTCTCACTAGTTCATTGCACTTATAGCACCTGAATGTCCAAATTTCTTGATTTCTAGTAAGATTTGGGAAATTTCCCTGAAGTAGTCTCTCAAATAGGTTTTCCGGCCATTGTGTATCTTCTTCTTCACCATCAGGAATTCCTGTGATTCTTATGTTAGCCCTCTTTATGTAATCCCAATTTCTTGTATGCTTTTTCCTTCCTCTTATTTCTCTGTTCTTTCTCTTGTACTGACTTGTTTAATTCAAAAGTATTGTCTTTTACCTGTGGCATTCTTCCTTTTGCCTGAAGGCTTTCCACCATGTTTTTTTGTTCCTTGAATGAACCTTTCATTTTCAGTAGCTCTGCTTGATTTTGTTTTAATAATTCAACTTCTTTCTTCATCTCTCGCATTGTATTTGTGGTTTCTTTGTGTTGGGTTTCTATTTTCTCTTGTATTTCATTGGGCTCACTTACATTCCATATTCAAAATCCTTTTTTTTTTTTTTTTTTTTTTTTTTTGAAAGTTTAAAAAAATTTTTTGCTTGGTTTAATTCCAATGGGTAAAATCAAAAAAAAAACAAAAAAAATTGGGGTTTATTTTTTAAATTTCAAAA
>CAUYRH010000672.1:0-76285 GCA_963574655.1 Perodicticus potto
TTAAAGGAAGCAGGTTGGTTAAGATGAACTAAGAGTTTTGCAAGGCTCCTCTCCTGGACTTGGACTGTTTTCAGTGAGTTGTTGGGCTTTCTCTAAGCATTCTGAGAATATACCCTGATGGGAGGCTGCAGATTACAAGGAGGATGACACATAAATACAGTGCTTGAAAAATAAAAAAAAAAAAAAAAAAAAAAAAGGAGCCTTGTTTGCTGGTGTCACCGACTTCAAGAAGGGCAGAGGCACAAACACCACCAACCTTGCTCTCTCCATTCTCGTGTCTGTCTGTGTCATCATCCTCACCATTTCTCAAGCTGCTTTTCTCAAAAGACCAGACCCATTATAGTTGCCCACTTCTCATCTTTCCAGGTTCAGCCCCAGCAAGTGAAGACCTTACTGTCCACGCTCCCATTTGGAAAGGCCCAGAAGAGGGAGTTTAATGAAAGCCCGGTCTGGGATTCTCTTCTGGTTTCCGGGACTCTTCTGGCTGTTTACATCTGCAGTTTATTTTACTACTAACTCAGAGAGTTCTTGGTATTCTAATTTATTTTCTGGCAGTTCTTCCCGCAGGTGTGTTGAAGTGCCCTTCCTGCTCCCCAGGAGCAGTCTGCCCTCGCGCTCGCTGTGTGCTCCGTGCAATGGTTCTTCATCGCCTCAGATTTTCATTAACAACTCAGTTCATTTCTCGTTTTGGGCTGTTTTCCTTTATTACGCGAGGTCATGCAGGACACAGCTTCCCAAACACCTACTGACATTTGCCAATTAGAAGAATGCTTTTGTTGTTCCTGACAGGAGCTTCCCAAACCAAAACTATTTGGTTAAGCAAAGCCGGGAAGCGCACTTGCTTGGTTTCTTTCTGTCAGTTTCTTCACATGTTCAGGCCCTCTTCACTGGCTCCCAGCAGAGCACCATACAAAACTGACTCTGTAACTACGATCTAATTGACCATGTTGTCCTCTTCCTAAAATAGGACACATTTTTTATTTATCCTTTTTGTTTCTCACTGCCCTCTGCTCTTTGGAATTTGGCAGTTATGCCCTGAAAGGCCTTTGTCTCTCTGAGATTATAAAAGAATTCTCTCTTGTTTATAGCACTTTTATAAGGTTCCTTTTTACATTACTTTTTAGATTAAGGCTGATCTGTCTGGGATTTATTCTGCTTTAAGATGAAAAGTATAGCCCCAACTTCACTTTTTCTTGGGTCACCCCCTAATTTTCCAAATTCCCTATTTAAACAATCCTTAATTTTTCCCTATTAATTTTTTTTTAATTTCAGAATATTACAGGTGTACCCATGTTTTGGTTTCATAGTTTGTTTTGTACATTTCAGGTCAAAGTGATAAGTGTGCTCTTCACCCAGAATCTGTGCGTTATACCCATTAGGTGTGAATTAACCCACCCCTCCCCCTACTTACGCGATTCCCATTGAGTTTTACTTCCATATGTGCACATAAGTGTTGATAACCTACTTCCAATTTAGTACTGCGTGCATGTGGTGCTTGTTCTTCCATTCTTGAGGTACCTCAATTAGAAGAATGGTCTCTAGGTCGATCCAGGTTATGACAAAAGATACTAGGTCACCATTTTTTATTGCTGACTAGTACTCCAGGGTATTTGAAGCCCCATGTTTATTATACAGTAGATTTCCATGTGCCTTGGGGGCTGTTTCTTGGCCTTCTTTTTCCACTGATCTCCATAATCTGTTTCAATCATTGTAATTTTGTCATTTATTTTAATGGTTGGTAGCATTGTTCTGTCTCTTCATTCTCTCTACCAGAAATTGCCCAACTTTCTTTTAATAGACAAATAATATTTGTATATATTTATGGAATACAATGTGATGTTTTGATACATAAATACATTATGGAATCAAGCTAATCAACCAACATAACAATCACTTCACATACTTAACCATTTTTTGTGGTGAGAACATTCGAAATTTACTCTGTTAGCAATTTTGAAATATAAAATACATTACTATTTTTTTCTTTCCTTTTTTTCTTTTCTTTTTTTAATTTCAGGTTAATGCGAGGATGTAAAACAACAAGGTCAAAATATTTGAATTTGTTAGGTAGAGTCCTTATTGTAGTAGAATATACATTATTAACTATAGTCACCATAAAACTATTCATGAAAGTCTATTTTTTCACGTAAACTTTATAATCAATGAATCCAGTTCCTCCCCAAAAATTGAATTCATATTTTTATTAGTCACCTTATATTTTTCAGTTGATTTCAGGTGATTTTAACAATATTGAGTTTTCCTGTCCAAGAGGACGGCCTGTCTTTCCATTTGTCCGCATCTCTGACTTCTCAGAAGCATCTTGAAGACTCATTCAAACAGCTTTTTCACATTAAATTTAATCTTATATCTTCCATCCTTTTTAGTGTCATGGTAAATAGGACCTCTTCCTCCACTATTTCTTATAACTAATTGCTAGGTGGAGGTTATTTTATTCTGTGTTAATTTTGTACCTGCAACATTACTGGCTATCTGTAATATTTTTTCATGTGATTTTCTTGGGTTTTCTGGGCGGCTATTGCGATATTGAGATTTACTTCTTCCTCTCTAATTTTTAAATTCCTAAATCATCTTTTTGGTTAGTTGCATTGACTTCTAGAATATTAAATAATATGATGCTAACAGACGGATTATCTCCTCTCTAACTTAAATGAGGATCTTTATGTTTCCCTGTTAAGCAATGATGCTCATATCTGGGTGGAAATGGATGGATGTTATCCTGTTAAGGATGTGTCCAGCTGTCCCTTTTTATTCATTATTAGGTAGCATATTAATTCTTGGTTTAAAACACATACTTTCTATTTGATTAAGAAAGAACCCATCACACTTGTTTTATTACAACATTAGATTCGAGACTAAGCATCTCTTAGTTTAATTACAGCTTCAGTACCCAGCAGCTTTGTAATCTCTTTGAGCCTTCAGTGGAATGTGATAATACTCCCAGAATAGAATACCATGAAGTTTAATTGAGACTAAATGGAAAGAACAGGCACACAATAAATACTAAGTAAGTGGGAGGTTCGCTTGAGACTGGTAGTTTGAGATCATCCTGGGCAACACAGCAAGACCCATCTCAAAAAAAAATCAAATTTTAAAAAATGCTTAATTATGTTAATTCTTTCAATTCTTATCAACAGTGCAAGCCTTTCTGGATTCTCTTCTTAATGTGATCATAATGATAATTTTCTTTGAACTCAAAGTATAAACTCTATTTGGTTAAAGCCAATTATGCAAACGTCACATATAAATACAACCAATAAAATACAATTTTACTTACATTTTTGCAAATGGTGAGATTTCTAGATTGGTCCAGTAATTTTGGCCTCATCCATATTAGATTTTTAAATTTCAAACATGCTTGTATCACAACATGTTTTCTATATTTTGAAACACTTACAGGGTTAATGGGGCCGGAAGGGTATTTCTCACCTGTGACAAAATCTTGAATTCCTGACTACCTTAGGACTATATCGACCCTGCACTGTACCTTCTCAGCACGAGGGGGCAGCATTGTAAAAGAAACCTGGCAAGGCTTCCCTGGGCCATGGAATGTTACTCTGATCAGAGCCTGAGTTAAAAACACTTTTGGAGACTCGGCACCTATGGCTCAACGGGCTAAGTTGCCAGCCACGTAAAACTGAGCTGGTGGGTTCAAATCCAGCCGGGGCTCGCCAAACAACAATGACGGCTGCAACCAAAAAATGGCTGGGTGTTGTGGTGAGCACCTGTAGTCCCAGCTACTTGGGAGGCAGAGGCAGGAGAACCACTTGAGCCCAGGAATTGGAGGTTGCTGTGAGCTGAGATGCCATGGACCCTATCCAGGGTGACAGCTTGAGGCTCTGTCTCAAAAAAAAAGAAACCACTTTTTGGAGTTCAGTCCTTACCATTCCAGTCTTTTTCAGAGGCCTTTTTATAAAAGTGTGAGTGTATAAAAAAAACTCAGTAAATGGTATATTAAGCATGGCCAACTCCCTCACCTCCTTCATGTTTTGACACAAATCCCTGACCACCCTGTATTAAACTACAGCCTGCCCACTAGTCTCATGATTTCTAACTTCTTTTCCTTTTTTTCGAGACAGTATCTTGCTCTGTTGCCCAGGCTGAAATGCAGCAGGCCAATCACTGCAGCCTGGACCTCCTGGCCTCAAGTGATCCTCCTGCCTTGGCCTCCCACAGTGCCAGGATTATTAGGTGTGTATCAGTCTTGCCTGGCCTTTGCTCCTACTTCTTTTCCGTAGCTTTTATCAAGTTCTAACATTTTAGATGACTGACTTAATTATTATGACTTATCGGGTCTCCACTGTGATCCTCCTGGACTGTAAGCCCCACAGGGGCATTTACTGTCTGTTTTGTTCAGTGATGTATCCCAAGTGCCTAGAACCATGTCTGGCACAGAGCAGGTGCCTAACGAGTCTTTGTTGGCAGAATGACTGCACGATGCTGGTCTTGAAGGGGGAGGGAACATCTGTAAGATGGCAGCAGGAAAGAGGGTCTGAGGGTGATGAGGGTGGTGGGTTGGAGGTGGACATGGCAGTGGTGGTGGCAATGGCTGAGGTGGGGGTGGGGGACATGGGGGAGGTGGGTGACAGAGTTGAGACGGTGATGAAGCAGCAGTTGTTGTGATGCTTACTGTGTTAAGGCTGGTTAGGGTCCTCTGGGAATTTGAAAACTAAGCCTGAGGCTGGATGAGGATTTCTAGAGATTTTGAGACCCTTGGGCACAGGCACTCGGTCCCTGTGCTGAGGTGGGGAATACTGGTCACTCATCCAGATGGACACACAAGTCTGTACACCTGGCCCTGTGCAAAGAGTGTCGTGTGAGGGAGTGAGGAAGCAGCAGCCAGGAGGACCCACCCAGCCACCTCCCCTCCTCCATGCAGGTTGTGGCTCTGTGAAAGGATTCCCTGCCTCCACATTTCAGGCTCTAAGAAGATACACCTGGTGAGGAGGTGCAGGTAGGCCCACTCCTGACATGCGAAGGTTGCAAGGTGAGAGGACAAGGGAGGAGCTACTACCACACATCTAAATATTTAAAACCATAAATCCAGTCTGCACCAGGATGTTTATCACAGCTCCATTCACATCACCAAGATGGGGAAACAACCCAACCCAGGAATGGATTAATAAACTGTGGTATATGTACACCATGGAACACTATTCAGCCATAAAAAGGTAGAAACTTTACATCTTTTGTATTAAGCTGGATGGAGTTGAGGAACATTCTCTTTACTAAAGTATCACAAGAATGGAAAACCAAGTATCCAATGTACTCAATACTAGTATGAAGCCAGAAGATGAACAAATATATGAACTGCATGCCCACATGAGAGAAAAACACAATTAAGTTCAAGTGAGAAGTGGGAGGAGGAGGGGGAGGTTTGGGGTGCTCTCACCTAATGGGCACACCTTCTGGGTGAAGGGCTCAACTACAACTTGTACTTTACCTAACAAACTCAAACAATGTAACCTAATTGTCTGTACCCTCACATTAATCTAAAATTTAAAGAACAAAAGATAAGTCCAGCTAAGATTATTAATTAAAAATATCTGTCCTCTTTTATTAACAAATGCACTAGTCCTGCAAGGCTGGTTGGACCCCTAGAGCTCCACCCTAGGACATGGTCAAGGAAAAGCCCCTGGCTGTCTCTTTTCCTCCTCTCACTTCCCAGGGGCATAATAAGTACACAGACATACCAATCTGTACCCCCACCCCCACCCCCACCCCCCCCCCAGCTCTACACACGCCCTCCACAAATGCTGACCTTTGGCCCTCTCTGTGCCTGAGGGCAGTACAGCCTCCCTTGGGAGGACAGGTCCTGGGGACAGTCACTGTGAGTTGGGAGAGTGCATTTGGGGCTTTGGGGCTGGTAATTCCAGGATGCTAGGTACTCAAACCATGCACCACTTGCTCAAAACACACAGGGTTTGTGCAGTCTGGAGTCCATATCTCCCTTTGCCTTTTCTAAACATCTCCAGTCCCCAGAGAGGGAGCAGCTGGAAGCGAGTCAGTCTCAAGGCCTAAAGGCGTGAACTCCATGTCTTTATTATCAAGCCCTCTCATTCTTCCAGGTAAGCATCGCTGAGCGAGGGAGGCCTGAGGACAGGGTGCTCCTTGGGCATCCCTTCAAAATGCAACATACATTATTGTCACACCGCCCTACAAAGCCAGCTTTCCCAGGGCCATGGCCAGTGTTCATTGTTGTCCTGTTGCTCTTTCTGTCTATTTCAGCCGTGCAAGGAGAGCATATCTCAGGACTCAGTCCCTGAGATAAATGTGGAATGGACACCTTATCTCTGCCTCACTCCCTCCTCTGCCACCTCCCTGGGAACAGGCTCCCGCTGGGGACAATTGATCATTTGACTGCTTGGAAGATTACAAGAACCCATCTGCCTGAGCCATTGACACACACTGTCCCAAGCACAGTGCAAGCTGTTCCACTTGACTGAACACAGAAGTTGCCTATCACAGGGCCAGCTGCCCAAAGAATTATAATAAAACCACATCTATGTCCAAGGATTACTGGGGAGGCTGCAGCCTTCCCTCTGCCACGTTCTGTTCTCCAAAGACTCATCTAATTCAGTCAGCTATTGGTAAGCCTAGGCTTAATTTTCCTTGAGTCCTGAGTAATGGCTGCTGTAGCATCTGTGCTACCAGCTCAGGGCTTCTCAAACTTCAACAAAAGGATCACCTGGATTCCTGGGCTCCACTCCTAGAAATTAAGATGCAAGAGGCCTGGGCAGGACACATGAATCCCTACTTCCAACGAGCTCTCAGGTATGTCTAGACAGCTGGTCCTTCACCCACGTTTGAGCAACAAGGTACAAGGAGAGAATGGAGTGGGACGGCCACACTGGCTAAGCCCTTACCGTGTGTCAGTTGTTGATCATTACGAGGACCCACATCACAGGCCAGGTGTGGGAAGGTTGAAATGACTTGTCCAAAGTTCTAAAGCTAGAGAGTGTGGGAATTGGAATCAAACCCCCATCTCCCTGCTTCACCAACCACAGCCACCACCCCTGGTCAGCAGGGGTGGCCTGGCCCCTCCACAACCACCTTGAAGTGTTTGCAGTGATCACCCCACCCCAGGAGACTTTCTTCCTACACCTTCCTCACACCAATACAACCTGCTGCCAAGATGACATTTTCTCTTTCCTAATTGTGGTTAAGGTAGCATAATGTAAATGTTACCATTTTAGCCATTTTCCAGTGTACAGTTAAATGGCATTGAGTACATTTACATTGTGTACCCATCAGCACCAAAGATCCCAGTTTTCATCCTCCCAAACTAAAACTCTATACCCATTAAACACTAACTTCCCCACCTTCCTCAGCCCCTAGCAACCACCCATTCTGTTTTCTGTCTCTCTGAATTTGATTACCCTGAGTGCTGTGGATAACTGGAATCGTACAGTATGTGTTCTTTTGTGACTGGCTTATTTCACTTAGCTTAAGATCCTCAAGCAGCACCCATATCATAGCAGGAGTCAGAATTTCCCTCTTGCTAGGCACGGTGGCTACACCTGTAATCCTAGCACTAAGGGAAACTGAGGCAGGTGGATCTCTTGAGCTCATGAGTTTGAGACCAGCCTGAGCAAGAGCAAGACCCTGTCTCCACTAAAGATAAAAAATCAGCTGTGTTGTGGCGGGCACCTGCTGTAGTCCCAGCTACTTGGGAAGCTGAGGCAAGAGGATCTCTTGAGCCCAAGAGTTTGAGGTTGCTGTGAGTTATGATTATGCAACGGCATTCTATCTAGGGCAACAGAGTGAGGTTCTGTCTCAAAAAAAAAAAAAAAAAGTAAAAAATAATTTCCCTCCTGGTTAATGCTGCATAATATTCCTTTGTATGTATAATGTCACCTTTTGACTATTGTAACTGAGACTGCTATGAACGTGGATGTACAAATATCTCTCAGAGTCCCTAGTTTCAATTCTTTTGAGTATAAACTCAGAAATGCAATTATCACCAAATCATATTGTAATCCTATGCTTAATTTTTTGGTGAACTGCCATACCATTTTCCACAACAGTGCACAAGGGTTGCAGTGTCTTCACATCCTAGTTAGCGCTCGTTATTTTCTGTTTGTTTGTTTTTAATAATAGCCATCCTAATGGGTGTGAAGTGATACCAAGTGACATTCTTAAAGCCAACTGTGGTGGTTCAGCTGCTCGTTCATTGGACATGCTGCCTGGGTTCCAGGTGTAAGGGCCACAGGGGACAGGTGCAGGATGGACAGATGCTGCACAGACACAACCCAGAATCCCACTCGCGAGAGTTAGAACAGGAGAATAAGCACCTGTGATGGAGAAGAGGGAGAGTCTGCAACCCTGGGGGGGGTGGGCAGGAGAAGAAATGCATTCGGAGGAAGGCAGGATGCACCTGCCTGCCTGGGAGGAAAATCAGGCAGGGCTTCACAGAGGTGGTGACATTCAAGACAGACCTCCAAGGATCCTGGCTTGGCTGAGGCAATGGGGTTGGGGTACAGGGTGCCTGGGCATCCTTGCACGGGGTTGATGTTATCAAAAGGGGAAAGCTGAGAACTCTCAGTTAGGGAGGTATAGTGGGCAGCAAGAGGGGCATTTTGATCAAAGCATTGGAAGCAGAAAGGATGGTAGAAGGAGCTAATGCTGAGTGGGTAAGTTGAGACCAGAAGACAGGCAGTGTGGAGCCATTGAATTTTTGAGCAGAAGTGTGACATAAACCAGTGTGGTATACTGGTTACAAGCAGGCACTCTGGAGCTGGACTGCCTAGATTCAAATCTCAGCACTGCCACCTAGGACTAGTTACCCTATCTCTCTGAACCTCAGTCCCCCATCTGCAAAGTGGGGTTAATAATATCTAACCCCTTCCAGATGCTGTGAGGACTAAATGATAAAACAACACATTTATAGGGTCTGCTTTGTAGTGCTATGTAAGAGCTAGATTTTATGAATTCAATTCAAGTTCTGTCGTGAAAAATGACTTGGCATCACTGTGAGTTTAGATGGAGTTGGGAAACCAGAGGCACTTGTGGTGATGAGAATGGGCAGTCCCAGTACCTGACAGCTGAGCTAAGACTGTAGGGAAAGGAAGCACCTCTGTGAGGTGGAAGCGAAGGGTCATTCGGGTGTGACTGGGTGGGGGTGGGGAAGGCGATGGCCCAGGGAAGAGAGAGGCCTTGAGTCAAAGGGACAGGGAGGAGAGTGTCGCTGCTGGGAAGGTCAGGACTCTGGGGCAGGGGAGGAGGGGGTGAGGGGCTCTCTCAGGACCTGCAGGACTTGCAAAGGCCACAGCCACAAGGAAGCTGTAAATAAAGGGATGTGTTTGGAGCTCATGAAAGGGAGTGAGGCCAAAGGTTGAGCATTTTTTTATTATTATTTATTTATTAAATCATAGCTGTGTACATTAGTGCAATCATGGGGTGCAGTGTGCGGGCTTCATATACAATCTGAAATATTTTCATCCAAGTGTTCAACATAACCTTCATGAGATTTTTCTCATTTATTATGTGAAAACATTTGTTTTCTGCATTTAGTAGGTTTCACCTGTCCCTTGCCCTCAGAATGGGAGAAAATATTTGCAGGTTATGCCTCTGACAAAGGTTTGATAATGAGAATACACAGAGAACTCCAACGTATTGGCAAGAAAAGAACAAGTGATCCCATCTCAGGATGGGCAAAGAATCTGAAGAGAAACTTCTCTAAATAAGACAGGCACATGGCCTACAGATACATGAAAAAATGCTCACTATCCTTAATCATCAGAGAAATACAAATCAAAAATACCTTGAGATATCATCTAACTCCAGTAAGATTAGCCCACATAACAAAATCCCAAAACCAGAGATGTTGGCGTGGTGTGGAGAAAAGGGAACACTTCTACACTGCTGGTGGGAATGCAAACGAATACATTCCTTTTGGAAGGATGTTTGGAGAATATTCAGAGATCTAAAAATAAACCTGCCATTTGATCCTACAATTCCTTTACTTGGTATATACCCAGAAAACCAAAAATCACATTATAACAAAAATATCTGTACCAGATTTTTTATTGCAGCCCAATTCATAATTGCTAAGTCATGGAAGAAGCCCAAGTGTCCATCGATCCACGAATGGATTAATAAATTGTGGTATATGTATACCATGGGATATTATGCAGCCTTAAAGAAAGATGGAGTCTTTACCTCTTTCATATTTACATGGATGGAGCTGGAAAACATTCTCCTTAGCAAAGTATCTCAAGAATGGAAGATAAAGTATCCAAAGTATACAGCCCTACTATGAAGCTAATTTAAAGGTTTCGTATGAAGGCTAAAACCCAATTATAGCACAAGAAGATGGGGAAAGGAATAAGGGAGGGAAGGGGAAGGGGAGGGCGGGTGGAGGGAGGATAAATGGTGGGATCACACTTACGGTGCATCTGAGAAGGGACAGGTGAAACCTACTAAATGCAGAACACAAATGTTTTCACACAATAAACCAGAAAATCCCATGAAGGTTATGTTGAACACTTGGATGAAAATATTTCAGATTGTATATGAAGCCTGCACACTCTGCCCCATGATTGCACTAATGTACGCAGCTATGATTTAATAAAAAATAAAAATTAAAGAAAAAAGTATTCTTATAATATTAACATTGTCTATTTGTACTTTCTATGATTTCCAAAATGGTTTATAAGATTAAAAAAGGAAAATAATAAAACATGCATTTTCTAAAGAACATATTTTGGAAAAAAAGGAAGTTTGATTCATAAATCTTTTTTGGTCTTTAAATATAATATGGTAAACGGTAAATAGATTGTAAGAGGGGCAACCTTTGCAGCTTATATGCTTTCATAGGGAATTTTTACCAGGCTCTTTTTTTCCCATCTCATTACATTCCCCAAAGTTCAGTTTTTATAATTGCGGATACAATTAAAAATGACGGAAAAATGCATAGCCAATGTCCCACGCTTACATTATTCAATTAAAATGATAAAAAGATGCATAACCATTGTCCCACACTTACATTTTAAGGATTTTATAAGCCATCACAAATGACTTAGCTTTCTGTATATAGACTTTTCTACAGACTTTTTAAGAACTGAGTTCCTTTATGAGCTTTTGAACTTGATAATGAAAAAGGTGTTTAACTTTATTTTCACAAAGGTTATTTTAGTTATATTTTCTTTTTGCATATAGTTTATAGTATATAATGTAAGTTTTCAATAAATAGTTGCATGCACACATGACATTTCCTGTCTTTTAATTAGAAAACAATGTCATTGAGGGAGCAGGGAGAGAAAGCAATGGGACAGGGGTGCTCCCTGGGCACAATGTTAGGGTGTCTGGCACCTCCTGGGGCAGGGCACAATTTTAAGAGGGACTTTATCTAATAAATGCGAACATTGTTACCTAATTCTTTGTACCCTCAATTAACATGAAACAATAAAATAAAGCAATGTAACCTAAACATTTAAATAGCACAAAGAACTATGACAATGTGAAAAATTTGGCCATAAATAGTAAAATGGATACTTGTTTATAGTACAAAAACTAAAACAAGGCAGAGTTTCACCTCAATTTTATTTGGCACTGGGTATTGGGTGACTCAAGAGTCTAAAACAGATTGTTATTGTGAAAACCATGTTAATAGATGGTTATAACAACTTCATATTTAAAGATGTAGTGCTATTGTAGGATTTTCTGCACTACTTGGTGTATCATGGCATTTACTTTTACATAAACTCCCTGCTATCAGATGGAATTTAAATAATTACATTATAAAAATGAAAAATTTGTTTCCTTCTAATTATCCCATAAAGCAGAATAGGCTTTGTCTCAACCCAAAGTATTTTTAGACTATTTAAGCAATATCATTCTAGTTTAAAATTTACAAAATTTAATGAGCTTGTTTTTTAAATGCAAACAAAAAATTATGGTACATGAACAAGGAGATATCTTATTGTTGGAGAATGGTTTAAAAAATGGTAAGAGTTAGTGCTATGGAGTTAAATGTTTCTGATTGCTACTTAACTAGTTTTGTAGTTTCTCTTGTTCAAGCTACTCAAACTTTCTATTCGTTATTGTTTTAATAATTAAAGTAGGAGTAATAACAGTTGATTTCTATGAAATAATTTTGTTTCCTATTCTTTGAATTTTAGCACCTAATTTCTTAGTACCTCTCTTACTGATATCTTAGTTCTTATGTTTATTCTTCCACTCTTAATTCTGTTTATTCCCTTTTCCTGTGACCCCAATAATGAAAGTTCCTTTCTTTTCTAACTAGTTTCAGGAATCTATTGCCTAGACCCCCAGTCACCTCTCTTTAATTTCATTGACCAAAGTAATTAAGAGTCTTACTTCAAACGCCACCCACTTTAATTCGGACAGGAAAGTCCCTACCCAGGAAGGAATGTGTCTTTCAAGCTCTGAGCCCTTTTTATTTTTTATTTTGTTACTTTTTTGAGACAGAGTTTCACTTTGTTGCCCCCAGTAGAGTGCTGTTGCATCACAGCTCACAGCAACCTCAAACTACTGGGTTCAAGCAATTCTCTGGCCTCAGCTTCCCAAGTAGCTGGGACTATAGGCGCCCACCAGAAGGCCCGGCTATTTTTAGAGACAGGGTCCCACTCTTGCTCAGGCTGGTCTCCAATCTGTGAGCTCAAGCAATCCACCCGCTTCACTTCCTGGACTGCTGAAATTACAGGCATGAGCCACCGCGCCTAGCTCTTTCTGAGCCCTTTTTAAAAAAATTTTTATTTATTTTTGCAGTTTTTGGCTAGGGCTGGGTTTGAACCTGCCACCTCTGGCATATGAGGCCGGCGCTTTACTCCTTTGAGCCTAAGGTGCCGCCCCTCTGAGCCCTTTTTAAAGCAGCTTTTCTGATAGCTTTCTTACCAGGGATCAGAGTTTCCTTTCCTTGAGATGGCTGTGAGGGCTGCCGGTGACGCTGGTCAGTCACGCGCAGGAAACACACTTAAGGTCTTCCATCTCTAAAGGCCCAGTCGGTCTTGTGACTCCCATATCTGTACAACTGAGAAGTTCCTGGCTAAATACATTAGATGGAAGTGAAAATTACAAGCTCTGCTAAGGTTGACTATATTCCAGCTAAATGATTTGCATTTTAACAGTGTGGGAGTTCTCATAATTCTAAACAGAAAGGCACTGAGTCATTACATAGTACAGGTGCTAGTTGAGCAGATGCTAATTACTGAACCTGTCTGAGCCTCAGTCTTCACGACTGCAGCAGCTGAAAGCTATCAATGACTGTTAGCACCCGTATCTTCCAAGAAGTGCTGCCAAAATTGAGCGACATAATGGATATGAAAGCACTTCAAAATTAGAATGCATTTCATAAAAGCAATAATAATCGGTTACATTTATAACATCTATATTCTTTTCTTCATCTGGATCTCAAAGTTTCCATCATAATCAAAGATCCTTTCTTCAGGTTACAATGAACAGGATTGAACCCGTAAGCCGTGATACTAGCAATTTTCTGATCTCTTCAATATGTTTTAAGTGTATTTAAATTTGTAACAAACAATTCTATTTTCAGTTTTTGTGTTTTCTTCTAAAAATGTGTCTTGGGCACTTGTTCTTGGTAGAGGCATTCTGCAGTCATGTTGAAGGGTATTAGCGAACAAAACAGTTTGCCTCAGCTTTTTGCCGTCTGTATAATTTGCACACTGCTTTTCAATAAGCTGGCTTGTCTTGTCTACATAAGCTGCACTACAGCCATTTAAAGTTCAAAATTACTGCAAAAAAGTAATTGATCCTCTACTTCAATATTCCTGCTGTTTCATGAGCTCTCTTACAATTTGGAGGAATCTATTTCTCACTGATGTTGAAAAACATAATAAGGTCACAGCAGGGAGGCTTTAGCTTCATTAAAGAACACTATTATAAAAATAAAATGATCGAGGGCAAATTGTTTTTGTCCTTGTGGTACTGTTTCTACAGATCCACATTAATCTGCGTGTTTAAAGCAACAATAAATGTGTTATCTCCTCCTTATCATTCCCTTCACTGTGGTAGCCCCTAGTGGAAGGAGATGTCAATTGCTCATATTCCAGGGGATTGCCTTCTGTTGAATTAAAAGGAATTAATCCTCTCTGGAAAGAATGTACAAGCCTGCCAATAGTTAAATTTATTTTTGCTTTTAAAATATCAGGAGAATGCTTGTGTCCAGCAAATGTAGATGCCAGCATTATTTAAAAAGTGCATGAGGAGAGAGAAATGAATAGAAATTTTGACCCATTGGGGCTTCCATCTATCATGGGAGCCTATAATTAGGGGGATGACGAAGAAGGATTTAAGATAGAGAATCACTGATTGCTCTATTAATCTAGTTTAACTGATACTAAAATCTGACAGAACAAATTACAAACTGCAGGCAATAAGGCTTATCAATTCATTACTACTTTCAAGGCTCTCCCTTGCTTTCCTTTTGCCTTCAGCTCCTGGCAAAAGACAGCGTTTTACAGTTCAATTTCTCAGTTTATTTTTGACTGCTTTTAATTAAATTTGATGGCCTGGTTCTCCACTACTGAAGTTATTGAAGTTGCAAAGCACTTTGCTGTTATAAGGATAGCTCCCTTGATGTCTGTTCATTATTAACTGCTGTTCAAAAGTGCTGCTCTCAACTCTCATTTTATAAATATTTAAATAACTGAGAATTTCTATATCATAAATATCTGTGCATAGATATTTATAATCTGTGGACGAGAGGGATTCTGTTGCCTGTTTAACAGGTTATACTTAGTAAAATAAAAGCCCATTTCTTTAATGATATATTTTATAATATTGTGTCCTAATTCATCCCAAATGCAAATTTTCACAAAAATAGTGGCACTATCTCAAAATAAGTGATCAACGATTTAAGAATTTATGTCATTCTCCCATATAATTAATTTTAATAAAAGGTCTTAGAAAGTAGGATGGGGATTTTTCATATAGATAAATAAAATTATCTGGATTTTATAACTGGATTTTTTAAAAAAGTTATTCTTGTTCTGAACATGGAATGGAATACACTAACAAGAAAAAACTAATTACAGAATAATTTCACTGCTCAGGAAAAACAATGGCAGATTAATTAAGACAGTAAAACTAAAAGCCTTAATATTAACAACAACAACAAAAGACAGATGAATTGAAGACAGGTATTTATTTGTTCTTCCCCCAAACTTCAGACAAGTATCAGCAATATCATTTTTTTCCAATAAGCTTATGGGGCCCTGAGAGGTCAGCCGCAGACACTGTGTCGGGCACTGTTCTACTCCTTTAGATCCACAACATTCCTATTGTTATCCGTGTTTAATGGTGGAAGACATGGAGGTGCAGAAACACTAAAGCAATTTGCTGGTCATCTCTTATTCATCAAGTGATAAAGCTGGGCTTCAAACCTAGGCAGGCTGGTGTCAGTGTCACACCCTTAATCATGTGTGGTAATTCAATATACTGGAGAACAGGAAGCAAATATAGCTACAGCTGAGCTGAGAAAGTACTGTCTATGCACACAATCTAGACTGCAGGGGTCCTCAAACTACGGCCCGTGGGCCACATGCTTCTGTGTGAATTGTATTTGTTCCCGTTTTGTTTTTTACTTCAAAATAAGATATGTTCAGTGTACATAGGAATTTGTTCACAGTTTTTTTTTAAACTATAGTCCAGCCCTCCAACAGTCTGAGGGATAGTGAATTGGCCCCCTGTTTAAAAAGTTTGAGGATGCCTGATCTAGAGCATCCACAAAAGTTGGCCAGCCACCTCCAGAAGCCATGAGTAGCCCATCACTTGGAAATACTGATTGCTTTGGAAGGCAGGGTTGAAGTGCAATTCTGAAAAGGGAAAAATTTGTAAAGTTCTGAAGTAGGTGCTCTGTCTTCCCCACCAGCTAGTAGTTACCTCTCCATGACCCATCACCTCCCTTCCTTGTATCCCTGGAATTCTAAGTATACTGGTCTGTGGAGAAATTAAATTTGGCAAATTTTCCTCTTTGAGCAGAGTTGTCATCCGAAGTTGACTAATCAAGGCACCTATCAGCTCCTTCCCCTACTTGGTTTCCAGACTACCCCAGCTCCTACCCTAAAACTCTAAAATAGAAATGGAGGGCCAAAGATCATTCGTCATCTTAGCAAAATTTCCAGATGAGTAGCTGTAATCTAAAAAAAGGATTGAGATAAAATAGAGATGATAATTGAAAACAAAGAACATGGGGAAAATATCACTAATAGTGAAGGGAGAAAAGATATGTAATGATAAGAAAAAAATGCTATAAAAACAGATGATCAACAAAAAATATAAAGTATAAATAAAATTTAAAACCAAAAGAACACGAGACAAAACACAAATAAAAACATACTACTAAGTAGACGGGGACTTACTCAGAAAAAAATGACACTGTCATACAAGGCAAGGAAGAGTTCCAGATTGGAGGGGACTAAAGAAATAAAACAACTAATGGCAATACACAATTCTAGACTGGGCCCATGCTGAAGAGAAATAGTGCTATAAATAAGGACTCGATTGATAAAAATCAGATGACTGAATACTAGCAGTAGATTGCATCCAAGTATTGCATCAATGTTACATTTTTTGGATTTGATTATAATACTGTAGTAATGTAAGATAACATGCTTATCCTTTGGAAACATACACTAAGGTATTTAGAGATGAAGGGACATGATATATCTAACTTACTGACAAATGGCTAAGAAAAAAACATAGACAGATGATAGATAGCACGCAGGTATATATGTTTGCAGAAAGAGCAAATGGGGCAAATGTGAGCTATAGATGATCCGGGTAAAAGGCAGTGAAGTATTCATTCTACATTTTTTCCACCACAACTTTTCTCAAATTTTCTTTAAATACAAAGTTTTTTAAAAATTAACAGAAAGGTAGAAGATAATGATCAGGAAAAATATCTTACAGGTAGAAGGTAATAATCAAGAAAATACATGAAAACAAGGAAAATAGTAAAAGACAGCAAGAGACAATAATCCAGAAGGATCAATGGCTGACTAATAACTAAAACATCTGTGACATTCTGGTTTCCGAAATATCCCAGCTCCTACCCTAAAACTCTAAAATATAAATGGAGGGCCAAAGATCAGACTGCCTAGATTTGAAGCCCAGATTGATCACTTGATGAATAAATGATCCGTGACAGTTAATGAGAAGAAGCAATGAAATTATAGAAGAAAATTTCTTAGCCTAAAAAAAAACTTAAAATGAAATTAGTTCCACACAAAGGCATGCCATTGAATTTCAGAAATACTAAAAAGTTTTAAAGGAAAACCAAAAAACGACCTAAAAAAGTAAAACAAGTCACCTACAAATGAAAAAGGGGTCAGGCTAAAGTGATGCCTTCATAATTGTGAGGAAAAATAATCTTCAAACTACATCCAAGAATATGCTCAAATAAACACCAATCTACAAAAGGGTGGAGATAAGTTCTTTGGAGACAAGCACGGATCTAAAATGTATTTCTCAAAGTAGGGGTGTGGGGGGATGAACTTGGGCATCATTAATCAAACGTGTAGGGTTGTCCAGAGATGCGTGCAGTGTTCCTCCTGTTTGAGGAAGAAAATGATGTTAAAAATGGCTTTTATCTCTTTCCTGAAATTAAGGCTTTGTTGTAAATTGAAAATCTGAAAGTAAAGTAAAATCTTAAATGAAAAAAAATGTATTTCTCATGTACCACATTCTTAGGAAATGACTAGAAGTTGTCCTTCTGCAAAATTGAGGGATTAAACTAAGGAGAAAGAAGTGCAAGCCAGGAATAAGAAATCCAACCAAGAAAAGCAGATCTAGGGAGGCTTACACAGCAGTCATCTAAATGGGATGGAACAATGGAAGCTGGAGAGTGAAATCTCAACACTGTGAATGGAAATGAAATATTACAGTTATTTTATACATTTGAAAATTAATCAATAATATTAGGAACCTCAGGGAAAACTTAGATAATACACTAACAATTGTAAACCTAGAGATCAATATTTACACAGCCAAAATAATGTAACTGCTGAATACTGATTTCGCCAAAACAATCAATTCAACACATTGAGAGAATAGTGGGGAAGAAGTCCTATAATCAGTGCGCCTGTCCGAGTTCCTATGTTGGTATCATGACACGAAGCCAAGAGGTAATGTTTAAAATGATACATCAAGATAATAATAGAAGCATTTAAGTTAAAAATAATTAATGCCATTAGAAGAACCAGATTAAAGAGCTGGACATTGTTTTCTCTATTGAATGGAACGATATCATAGAGAGGTGTGGAGAAAACCACTGTAATTGTGTTGCTGTTAGTATAAGGCTGTCAATATTAAATCATAAGCTCCCATTTATAAAAATAAAATTAATCTTAAAAGTTAGAAGAATTCATATTGCTACACAATTCCTAAAGGCATTACCCAAGTAGAGGTGACCGATAATTATACAGGACATTTGTCTGAGTTCTATGCGTGGGAACGTTTCGAAGAAAGCATAGTCCAGTGTTACATGGAGAATGTTTGAGGAAAAACTTACCTAGCAAAAGGAGTTTGTAAAAGAGCCCAGAAGATATTTTCATTGCCACATGTCAAGCCCTTAAAAAACTCAATCTAAAGAAAATACCATGTTGTAATAATAACTACACGATAGGTGGTTTTCGATCAGAGGAAAAACTGGTGACAATAGGATGAAGTAGAGATGGGCAACCATAGATGTGGAGATAGAACGTGGATAACTTTTTGATAATTGAGTTGTCAAAGACGTATGGGCAGAAAACCAAAATGAAGGCGTCTGTGAAAGAAGACTCAGGACTTGGAAAACTGCTTTACTTCAATAAATACGTGTTGAATGAATGGGACCAGAGGAAAAAGAGATCAGACTCCGTGATTTAAGACTCTGATGAATGTGAAGATAAATACAAAAAATTATAAGCCTCAAAGATACAGCATCCATTCGTGACTAAAATGAGAGCTAAAAACTGAAGTCAAGATTTCTAACTAGCATGAATGAAAAAATTTCAAGCACAACTTTAATAGAGAATCATTGACACAGGTGCTTTCAGAGAGCAAATCTATGGGTTTCCCACTAGACTTTGGTTAGAAAGATACAGGTTAGAGAATATGCCTCTGTATGTTACCATAAAGTCTGTATTTTATTCTGTATCTCATCAGCGTTATGCCATCATTGATTTGAAGTTTGTTTACTGCAAATGGAAAAAAGTTCTCCTGTGATAAAGCAAGATTAGTTTTACTAATTACAGAGACTACTGTTTTGTAACCTTGAAAATACTGTTTGCTGTGGAAAATTTATAATCAAATATTATAGGAAAAAGTACTTGTACATTTAAGTTTTATATGCCTTAGGAGGTTAATTTTTCTTGTGATTTGATTTCCTATGATATTTAAGCACTGCCAGAAACTTCATAGATTCAGTAATAACTATTATATAGTTAACCAGCATAAAATGCGGAGTATTTCTATATTAAGTTAGAAAACATATTTAAAAGCATTTCTACTTTCGATGTTATTTTGGGGGGAGGGTTCTGACACATTGTAAACTGCACAGATCACGGGAGGAGCATCAAAAAAAGAACAAACTCCTGGGGCGTTGCCTATGGCTCAAAGACTGGGCACCTGTCCAATATACCAGGGGAGGGCGGGTTCAAGCTCTGTACTGGCCAAACATTGCCCCCCACCAAAAAACAAAAATAAAAACAAAAAACTTCTTAGGATAAAATTTAAGACACACTGAACGTAAACTCTGTCCTTTCTTTTCAGTGATATCTTTCATTACTACTTTTTTTTTTTTAAAAGAATTAGTAGCTGTCCTTTTCTCTGCATCCTCTATATTTGAGCACATTGTGTATTATTCCCACCATATACATGATATTCCCAGCTCCCATATCTGCCCTGTTGGATTTATATCAAATTCAACTTCTTTGAAGAAGCCATCTCAGTGGCTTTAGCACAAGTTACAAGTAGTCTGTCTTCTAAAAGACAAATAGCATTTGATCTCCACTTATTCTTTAGCACCTAACACTGACATGGTTATTTAAATGTGAATGTATAACATTATTTGGTAGTATCCAATGTACTGTATCTCCTATGGTGGATGGTAACTTACTTGAGGGCAGAAATATTTTATTAATATCTATATCCCCCCGATGTACCTAGTAAATGCTCAATTTTTTTTTAAATGATTGGATCTTTAATTATTGGTAGGCACCACTGAATGAAAGTCAGTTTCATTCTTTCAGCCCTAGCTCATTTTCACGGTATTTGCATTTTCTTGAGCTTATATGAAGAAAAGACACATTGAAAAAGCCCACTTGACAGGTCTGGGTAGTACTCACTTCACTCACCTAGATTTTCCTACATGCTATTGGAGCTTTGACTGGTTTAAGTGCAACCAACATGAGACCTATTTTGATTTATTCTGGGCAAATGACCATGAACAACAAATAAAAGTTTGTTCATGGCTTGGTGCCTGTGGCTCAAGCAGCTAAGGCACCAGCCATGTACACCTGAGCTGGCGGGTTCGAATCCAGCCCGGCTAGCCAAACAATGATGGCTGAAACCAAAAATAGGCCGGGCGTTGTGGTGACACCTGTAGTCCCAGCTACTTGGGAGGCGGAGGCAGGAGACTCGCTTGAGCCCAGGAATTGGAGGTTGCTGTGAGCTGTGATGCCACAGCATTCTATCTAGGGTGACAGCTTGAGGCTATGTCTCAAAAATAAATAAATAAATAAAAGTTTGTTCATATGAATCAATGTTCATCTTCTCATAATTTCCATTTTACCACACTTTAAAAAATATTCCTAATATAGGATTTCAGCAGATATAATTTCCACTGTTAAAATCTGACATTACTACACTTGTTGGCAATATTAAATAACTTTTGTTGCTGCTCAATGATGTTAGCTACAGCTTAAATTTCAGGTCATTGTTATTAATATGATATGATTGATATTAATTTCCAGATCAATGAATCAATGCTATCTTAATATTCTGTGTCTTTAATTTTCATACCACATTTATTTTGTGAGAGAATTTAATAAAAGGAAGTTACTTTATGTTGTCAAGCTTATTATCTTGGTTTTTGCCCATAGCTTACTTAATTCCACTTTTTTAACAAAAGACAGACCCTTATAAACTATTGAACCTTCTGATCTAATGGGCAGGCTACATACATTAAAGTGAAAAGAAGGAAACGTTCCCTGAAAATATCTACTTGACGACCCCTTATACAAAGTAAAGAGTCGTTTCGCTACGGGAATGACAACAAAGACATATGATGCTATGAAGTAGAAAAACCGAAAAACCTGGAAACATTTCTTGCTATTAACATTATTAGAATTGATATTAACTGAATATTTTTAATTTGTAAATTTAGCTGGTGATAGCTGACTTCATATCATGCAGAAGAAAAAGAAAAGAAAAAAAAAGTTAATTTGGGATCTTTTGGGATCTAATTTGATAGAAGTCACTGGTCCACACACACACACATTTTACATTTCATGAGCCAATTTATTTCTTGATTTTTTTAGTTCCTCTGAACTTAATTCTTTGTCTGATCTTTTTGGCTGGCAATATCAATCAGTGGCCATACCTATAAAATGCTTGAACATTTATAGAATAATTATAAAAGACTTCCACAAACATATTTGTTGACTTACAGAATGGGGGCACTTTAAAATGAATGAGAGATTAAAACCTCACAGGCTCACAGAGACTACCTTCTGGGTCATATAACTCAGATGTGGAACAGTAGATATATTTAAGCCCAGGTCAGCCATGACAATATCTGTGTCCCAGGCCTATTTGGTACGTTGCCAACTCTAAACTATTATTGTACTCACATTTTCCATTTTTCTTTTTATGTAATTAGCTCCAATTTATGAAGTGAACGTTGGGGAGGAGTATAAAAAAAGAGAATGATAAAGAATCACCAAAAGTAAATTCACTACTGACACAAAAGGAAAGGAAAAAAAAGTCAAAACTGGTAATTGACAAAGTTGCCTGTTTTGTCCATTAAGGCTAATTCAGGCCAACTGACTCAGCTGGGCAATGCCTTACCTACTGCCTTCCTTGGGAAGCAGGATTTACTTTTTTTGAACTGTTATCTTGACTCTTCCAAACTCTCATTTACATAAAATACAAAAGCTTTATATTTTTAATATAAATAAAAACTTTATGTAGACATACTCATTCTCCGCTTTTATATAAATATAGGATTTTATTGTATTTTGTAATATAAGTTGATTTTTAATCCTTCTATAAAAAATGACCTTGTTCTTCTCTATCCTAGTTTTCCTCATGAAAAAATTCAATGACGTAAATTTCAAAATTAAATGTCTCTTTTTCTCTGATTATTGAAAAATGTCAATCACAAACATAGTTAATTAAAAATAAAGAAAAAATAGGAAGAGAAAAATGAAATAAAAATCACTTCATCATACTTATCTTTCTATCTCTTTTGTCTCTATACACAAAATGTTATCCTATAACAACATTTTGAATCTGCTTTTTAAAATTTTAAAAATATGTCTTTCTTTCACAAGTATGCTTCTGAAGTACGTGTTTTGATAGTTCTATAGAATTTCACTACTTGAAAAAATCTTTTTCATGAACTCTATAAGATAACATCTTTGGGCTATTTAAAATTTTCACTGCTATTAAAAAAGACTAAGAACTACCATTTAAATTCCCTTCAGACATCTCAAATTATTTTCTCACATTAAATCACTAGATATAAAATTACTGTGGAGGAGGAATTGTTAAGGCATTTGGTAAATAGACCAACTACTTGGGCACAACCCTTGAATTTTTCTATAGCACTTGCCTTAGTGGTCTTGATTAGTTTATCTTCTTTATTCTTTGAAAAGCAGAGATTTTTTTGTGAATTACACAATACATGTGTGTAATCCTTATAATGTGTAAACAATTATTTGAAAAATTAACTTGTATACTATACATCTCCCATTCCTAAGCTAATAACCCATTAACCTAGTCAGCTTACAAAAGTTCCTTATTAACATCTCTATGTGACGTGATAAGTATATTCTCGCTGTGGACTCTGGAAGGTACTGACTCAGGAAGGAGCATAATTGGAATTGGTGTCAGTGGTCTTACCTCTTGTAACTTCAAGACCAGAAATCAAGGAGTTCTTTGAGTTATAGGACTGCCATCATCTGACTCTGGAAGTAATAAAATTCAGGGTCCTCAAAGCTAACTCAGCCCATTAGGGCCCGCCATTAAAAAGGCCCTGAACCATCTGCCAGTCAAAATCCCGGATGATAACTCCAGCCTCCCTCTCCTGATCACTACTAGAAATAGTCTCCCCCCTTAAGAAGCCTTGTCTTTTATTCTACTTGTAACTCAGGCATTCTAACCTGTAGTTGAGAAGAAAATCTATTCATGGTTACCAGTTCTATAACTTGAAGTTAGGAGGGCGAACACCAGAATATGCATTGACTTTCAAGCCAGTTTAGAATTTTAAAGCTATTATCTTTTAAAGAAGCACTGAGTCCCAGTATTGTGAAAAGGTAAAAGGGTTGCTGCAGTCAGGAATTATGAATTCTGTGCATAAAGTCAAAAAGATGCACACATCATGTTGTGGAGAACCAGTCACTGTGGTTATATGGACCCACCTGGAGCCGAAGCCCATCACTCCCCTCAGCACTGGTGCCAACATGCTGTCAGACACCGTTCACCAAATGTCACGGGCCAGAAACTGCTTGCCTTTTATTCCTACCTGGAACAAAGTACAGCATAATAAGATATTCATTATGTTATCTTTTCCTGTCACATTAGATACTCATTTATCAGAACACACAGCACAAAGGGAAAAAGTGTAAACTCTTCACCTCTGTAATTCACACCTCAGTGATTAATATAGCACCTGTGTAAGTCAAAGGGGCCATCTATATTTTATATCCCATAAAAAGCTCCTTATAAATGGTTATTTATTATTTGAGAGCAATCATTCCTATCCATTTGGTTCAAGTAATTGATGTGTTAATTTAGGAAGCCATTTTCTACACATTGCCCTTGAAGACTGTAAATCAAAATGCATTTTTAAATCCAAGAAGCTAATGTTGAAAATATTTCATTTTTTTTAGCCATGAAAAGGAATCTCAGTAGGAAACAGAATTTAATAATGGGTTTCCATTAGTTTTTATGCTCGTGCTATTTTACATTCTTCAACTAGTAAAAAACTGGTGAATAGCTGAAGCTTCTTCAAACACACCAAGTGTTGCTGCTATAGAACTTACGGTGAAAACAGTTTAACTACAAGATGAAATCACAGGCTTGGCCCGAGTCTGTGAGCTAGGCTGCTTGTATGGATTGTGCCAGGCAGGATTTTTTTACTGCCCATGAGTAAAGCCATTTGACCTACAATGCTTGGTCTTGAGCCAGTCTGCTATAACGTTGGGTGGGTTAAGATGCTTAGCTCAATGTGCAACAGAGGCAGTGACACGGCAATCTTGTTGGAGACTGTCCCATATATGCCTTCTCCCTCTTCAGGATTTGGAGTTGGGCTCTGAACTGGATCTCCTGCTTGAGCTGGTTGTGGCTTTCTTGTAGAATTCCTCTCTCTCTCAGATCATTCTGGATTATACTTCATTTCCCTTTATTCCTTCTGCTACTGCCACAATAGACTTTAATCAGATCTCACTTAGATAATAACTTCTTGAACATGGATCTGGTACCAAATAAAAATAGATGGCACTTCCAAATTAGGAAAATTTGAGGAGGGCTTCATAAAGACCTATTTGCAATAGTGCAGTTCCTGTATGGAAGGAAACAAGGAGGTGTGAGAGAGCGGGTAGCACCCCTAGACTTCTAGGGGTGAGGACAACAAGCAGTTACTACCATGTAGGAGGAGTCGGGATAGAGAGCGTGTCCTGGAAAGGAGCAGGGATGTTTTTGAGTCACAGGCAGCATCAGAGGGAGCCTGATTCAATCTTAGACACAGAAAATAGTTTACAGGACGTGTTCCTCTCTTCCCTGCCTTGCTCCTTATTTCACATCCAGTGAAATCATAGCTATTGGCATCTGGGTGTTCTTGCAAAATTTCCTTCTGTGAATACAAAATGTGTATATTTTCTACACGTTTCTTTTGTAAAACATCACACACTTTCTTCATCATATAAAAGCATTTTTTTCATTTAAATTAGGTTTTTTTTTTAATTTTTATTAAATTATAATTGTGTACATTGGTGCGATCATGGGGCACAATGTGCTAACTGTATATACAATCCGAAGTATTTTCATTATATTGTTTAACATAGCCCACATGGCCTTTTAATCACTATATGAAGACATTTATATTCTACCTTTAGTAATTTTCACTTGTACCCTTGTAAGATGCACCATAAGTGTGATCTCACCAATCACCCTCGCTCCACCCATCCTCCCCCCTCCCCTCCCCTCCCTTGCTCCTTTCCCCATTTCTTGTGCTATAAGAAAAAGTATCCAATGTACTCAGCCCTACTGTGAAGCTAATCTATAGCTTTCGTATGAAGGCTAAAACCCAGGCTAAATTAGAAGGTTTTATTTCACTACATAAAGAGCATCTTCATCATCCTTATTGTTTTTAGCTTCATGTCTATTGTTTTGATATAACAGGATTCATTTAAACCAGGGGTCCTCAAACTACGGACCGGGGGCCACATGCGTTGGTGTGAATTGTATTTGTTCCCGGTTTTTTATTTCAAAATAAGATATGTGCATTGTGCAAACAAATTTGTTCATATTTTTTTTTTTTTTTTTAGACTATAGTCTGGCCCTCCAACGGTCTGAGGCACAGTGAATTGGCCCCTGTTTAAAACGTTTGAGGACGCCTGATTTAAACAGAAGTTCCCCCAAATTGATCTATTTTTTGTTTTTTTTTTAAGACAGGGTCTTGCTATGTCACTTGGCCTAGAGTGCAGTGGTGTCTCCCTGCAACCTCCAACTCCTGTGCTCAGGTTCTCCTCCCGCCTCAGCGTCCTGAGTAGCTGAGAATGCAGGTGTGAGCCACCAGCCCAGCCAGCTTTTCCACCCTGTGTGTGTTTATTGAAATGGGGTCTCGCTAGTGCTCAGCCTACTCTCAAACTCCTGGCCTCAAGTGATCCTCCTGCTGTGGCCTTTCAAAGTGCTAGGACTACAGGTGTGAGCTACCGTGCCTAGTCCGTAAGTTTATTTTTTAAAAAGCTCATTTGGTATTATTAAAGAGATAATAATTGCATATGAATAAATTCGTATCTAAGAGAGACACACACACAGGATACATTCCTATATGTATGTGTAGGGAGGTCAAAGGGCAAATGTCTTCATAATTTTTAGATACAGTGACTAAATTTCCTTCCTTGAAAATCACACCGATTTGTGCTCTCACCAGCAATCTGTGAGACCGCTTGGGTGGGCAGATAGCCAAGTTTTTGAAAACTTGATGAGTGAAGTATTTTATTATTCCAATGTCATTTTTTAGCATTTTTAAAAATTACGAGGTAGGCTGAACTTTTTTATAACATTTAAGGAATATCTATCTTTTTTTGTGAAATGTTTGTTAATAATCTTTTTGTTTTTTAATAGGCATTTTTTAATTCCTACTGAAACCTATAGCCTTCTTCATTTCCCTGTGTATTTTAGAAATGAAGCAAAGTCATTAACTATTTCAGTTAAATATTTCTGTATGTTTTGAGGGTTTTTTTTTTTATGCTTTTGTCCCCAAGCATCTTTACTGGCAATCCCTTTCAGGAAAGTTAATCATTACAAAGAGGTCCCATAGTGCCCTCTGGTGGCTTCTTTCTCTATTGCATCTGCTTTTTATGAACTGTTCTGGGAGCAGCAGTAGGGGTATGTAGCTTATTAACAGAGTATGCAGGGGTCCTCAAACTACAGCCCGCAGGCCACATGAGTTGTTATGAATTGTATTTGTCCCCGTTTTGTTTTTTACCTCAAAATAAGATATGTGCAGTGTGCATAGGAATTTGTTCATAGTTTTTTTTATTTTTTTTTTAAACTATAGTCTGGCCCTCCAACGGTCTGAGGGACAGTGAATTGGCCCCCTGTTTAAAAAGTTTGAGGAGACCTGGAGAATTGCTTACCCTCTAAGCCTCCCAAGTCTCCTCGACCCTGAGACAACATGGAAAGACAACTACATCAAAATTGAAGATACTTCAGAACTACTGCAACCATTAAGGAAACACAGTATTGCCTGGAACTTGCTGGGCATTCCCACAGGCAGAACTTACATCCTTACCAGTTGCTTTAAAAAATGGCCTTGAAATGTTTTGGGAGTGAGCTGCAGTACAAGCTTGTCTTAGCAGTCAGGCTTTGATTCATTCTCCATGGCATAGTTGTAAAATTAAAAGAGCTATCATAACTCTCTGGAATACTGACTATTATATATACAAATTCAAGTGAGTCAGAAGTCTGAAAATCATTCATTCTACAAATATTACATATTTGCAATACTATGTATGGTATTCTCAGTGCTGGCATCTTTTTTTTTCACTAAACATAATAGACACAAATCTCTGTCTTCTAGTATCTTCTAGTTGGAGGAGACAGACAATAATTAGTAATAGTAATCTATTACTTATAGATTAGAAATCTGAATAGATTATAGATTCTAATCTTCTAGATCATAAGATACAGGTTTTTGACTATGAAGAGTACATAGTTTAATTTAAAATAGAAAAAATAGGCTCTTCTAGAAAGTAACATCTTAAGGATTTGAAGGAGGTACAGGAATTGATTATGCAATTCTCACGAAGTGGAAACAGTAATAAGTATACAGTCTACTTGGTAAATACAGTAAACACCTGAAAACCCTCATTTCTGGAGTAGAGGTCCTTTCTCCTAGCTGCTGGGACTGCTGCTACCAGCCTCAGCTCTCATCTCACTCTGGAAATTTCCCTTAACTGGCCATGCTGTTCACTAAGGTCATACACCAGGGTAGCCTGCACCCACCGGCTGGTGACTACAGAGCAGAAAAGTCTGATCTGTTAGGCATGAGACAGAAAGGCTTTGCAGTGTCTGCTGAGGTCTTTGTGGATTGCATTGTAGCCCATTTTCCGTTCGTCCATTCCTGCTCTGTCCCCTTCTCTTTCACACACATTGATTCCCACAATGCTCCTTGTAAATTACAGTGTGCTGATCTGTGTTTCAGTCAAATAATTTGAAGGATAGCAAGGTATCCACTGTGCACCTGACAACTGCATACACCAGCTTCCATTCATTCTTTCTAAATTTGGGGGGCTATACTATATAGTAGCCCAAATGTTGTTGCTTAAAATACAGCAGTAAAGATAACATGCACTCAATTCCCTATCGATATGGAGGATTTAATTATAGAGAAGACAAAAACAAAATAAGATTAATAAAATACATCATATATAACGCAGCAACACATGCTAAGGAGAAAAAGCAGCAAAAGGGTATAAAGTAAGAAGCAGAGAAAGGATACTTACTGCAACAATAAAGAGGTGAATGAGACTTGCCTCAGAGCTGAAGCAGTGGAGGTGGGGAGAAGTAACTACAATATGAATTAAGGTAAAGACAACAGGATCTGAAGACAGATTTGATGTGGGTTATTAAGAGAGATAAAGCGACACTCCATGGTTCTGGATCCGAGAAACAGGAAAAGTACTTATAATTTGCTCAGATAAAGAATGTACAGACAGTGGCTTGGGGCCAGTTATTAAGAGATGCATTGTGGAGATATGGATTTTAAGATGCCTATTTGGCAATCAGATGAATATATCAAATAGGGAGCTGGATAAAGAAATCTGAGATTTAGGGGAAAAATATCCCTTCAAGAGTAAATTTTAAAGTCATTGGAATATAAGTGGTATTAAAGCACTGAGATCATATGAGATTACCCAGATATGATTAGAAAAGAGACCTAGAAACCTAAAACCATATTTGTAAATAGTCAAAAAGAACTATTAGTGGAACGTAAAAATAATATTAACTGAATGATAGCAATACTATATATTTGAACTTGAGGAAGACTTTTGGGTCCTTACACCTGTCACTGTCCACCTTCATAGGCTGAGTACCACTTATAGTGGAATAATTAAAAATTCTGCCATGCATACAAAAGTCACTACCTTGTACCTTCTGAAATAATTTAAGTATGTGCTTATCTTCCTCAGTAGACAGTAGGCACTTCAAATGCAAGCACCTACTCTTCTTGGTCACCTTTAGCACTTTACAAAACAGCTAGTATATGAGTGCTGCTTAATCCATGCTATTTAATGAATGGATAAAATGAGTTTGTAAAGAATGAGCCATATTATAATATAATACGTATAACTGGCAGATATACAAAGCACTTGGTATGGCTGAAAACAGCTGGCTTAGTGAGTGGCATATAAGATGTGATAAGTTAAATTGTGCTAATTTAAAAAAAAAAAAACTCCCTTTTCAAAGTAGTTGCAAAAATAAACTTGCACAATGAATGCAGGGATCAATAGCTGCTTACTAGTCCCCGACGTGGCTGAGGCTAGCTGTGATTCTTTTTGCCTGGATCTTGCCAAGGCGCACACCTCTGGTGTTATAAAGGGGAAAATCCTCTCTCCTACTGCAGGCCTCCAGCTTACTTTCCTCTCAACTCTCCTGCATAAACACTGGCTTCTTGGACTTCACCTTAACCAATGGAAAGACTGGCAAAGTTCTCATAAAATTCAGAAATCCATTAGTGTAGTAATAGACATCGAAACTGTAAACTACATATGTTTTTCTTTAACCCACACCTAGATCATCAAGAGATTTTTCACAAATTAAAGCAAAAACTCATGAGTTCCACTGCAACTTAAAATGTGCTTTAATTGAAGCACAACATTATATCAAGCAGAACTATGAATATGTGCTGACTCATTATCATTTTTATAATGCAAATGCCAGAATGAATAATGATTATATATATTAAAATCCTGATTTTGGAAGCCATGCATAGAGTTCTATTTGCTTATGAAGACCAGAAAATGATATTTTTATCCCAAGTACCCAAGATAACAAATTATTTTTTTTTTTATAAAAAATAACTTGGGATAAACCAAAAAGTTGATACTTCCCTTTATCACGTACTCCTACACGTAGAAGAGGCTTATCCAGTACAGTGAGTAGTCCTAAATTCCACGAAAACCCCCATTTAGCGTTCAATAAGATACCTCGGGATAATGGTGACCATGAGGTGTCCCAATCCCTTGCTAGTTACATTTAACACATGCTCTAGAGAAGATGATAAAATAGAAAATACCACAACGTGTAGTGTGAGGTCAAGGTAGACTTTCATTCTGACTTACTTCTAAAAACTAAAGTACTTAATATTAGCACTGCCATGAATATGTTTTCTTCAAAGAAATCTTTTCCCCTACAATTTGTGAAATTAAAAAACAAGACAACAAATTACCTCTGCACATAATAAGATTCAAGTAATGTGTCTCTGAAGGTTTTTTAAATTGGCCATCCTTGAGAATGAACATATCTATTTTCAAATAGAATAAGTTAAGAAAGGTGGCATTACAGAGAAAACCATCAGGGAACTTCACTACTATGGAAGTAATCTATGAGTTTCTGTGTTAAAGGAATATTCTGTTAGCAGATGTTTTCATTTTTTTATTTTTGGTCTTGACTTTATCAAAAAGGGGAATAGATGGAGGAAAAAAGTAAAAATGAAGCTAGAAGGGGAGAATGATAAAGCTTAGAGCGTGAAGAGTAGCCTAGATTTTTACTGCTGATGGTAAATTTGTTATTACCCGTTTATCTTGGCTGGCCTGCCCATTATTCAAGACTCCTCAAAGGCACCTTCCTTATGAAGACCAGGCTACTCTCCAGAAGAAAACAGTTTTGTTCTGCATATGTTTACTAGACTTACAAGCTGCAATGTCATTCTCTATCTACACTACTCTTTCTGTATTTTGATTTTTTTTTAAATATGACCATCTTTCCTCTTTATATTGTGGTATTACAGGAAGAGAATATTACTGCCTTATTACTGCCACTCTTTTCTCCCCAAATCTGCCCTCATCCCCACTCTACCCCAATACCAAACTTCATGGCTGAACAATAGGAAGCCTATTGAATATTTGATAAAGAAATAACTGAAGAAAACTTTTGAAATGTAAACTATAAAGAGTAAAATTTAGAGGTATGTTCAAGTTAAGTAGCCATGCTCTTTATACCTCTCCTTTTTAGTGACTGTTTTGTGTGATGTTCTGCTCAACCTTGATTTTCCAAAGGTAAAGTTTAAGGGTAAGGACGCGATATTTAGCCAAATGCTACAAGTATATCTTTGTAATTTCTATAATCCAATGACAATAACTTAGGGAATATTGTTAAAAAATAAGAAAGTAGAGTTATCAGCCGAACCCCCCAAATCAGGCAGATGATACGAGACCGCATCAGAACAGTAAGTAGGAGGCTAAAAAGGATTGGATCGAGATATACTTGATAACAATGAGAGGATAAGGGCAAAGCACAAGATATAGCAGTCATAAATATTAAACCCTATTTGAAAAAAATAAAACATTCAGTAGCATCACCTAAATAAATTAATATTACAGTTCAGCAAGCAACATTATAACTAATTAAATGGTGCCATAGTGAGCCTAAGATTTCTGATTGGAGTGGAGGGTAACCAATGAGAGAAAACAAGATGTTTAAAGGGGAAAACAAGAGGCCTGGTGTGTGTGTGATGGCTCATGTCTCTAATCCTAGCACTCTGGGACACTCCGCCGAGTAGACTGCTTGAGCTCAAGAACTGGAGACCAGCCTGAACAAGAGCAGGAGCTTGTTCTACTAAAAATAGAAAAAATAGCTGGGTGTTGTGGCAGGTGCCTATAATCCCAGCTACTCCAGAGGCTGAGGCAAGAGGATCTCTGGAGCCCAAGAGTTTGAGGTTGCTGTGAACTATAATTCCATGGCACTCTATAGAGGATGAGAAAGTGAGACTGTCTAAACAACAGAAAAGGAGGAGAGGGGAGGAGGGGGGAGGAGAGGGGAGGAGAGGGGAGGAGGGGGGAGGAGGGGGGAGGATATTTATAATAAAAACAAGAATTTTTCTTATGTTTGAACTTTTGAGACATAAGGAGAAAAGATGGAATCAATGATTTTCTGATATATTTAATTTTTTCATGATCTGCAGAAAATTCTCACATACTAAATGTTTTATTAACATTTATGAATTTCTCATTCTTTATGTTTTGGGCAAAATTTTAGCTATTTTTAAACATTTTTCAGATATTTTTAAAATTGAGACTAAAGCTCAGCCTCTTCCACATTAGGGCTTCCTAATTTTAAAGCATTTTAAGACACATACCCACACACACACATACATATGTATCTATCACCCAATGAGTTTTTTAAATTATTTGATGAAATCCACATTTTATGATATTTTCATCTTTAAATTTTGTTGATTTTACTAAGTAGTAGTGACTTACTCATTTGGACAATCCCCTATTTCCTTATCCTAGCATCCACATGGACATTTTTTTTTTTTTAATACCAGGTCCAGTTGAGCATTAAGGATTTATTTTCCTGGGGATAACTCCACTCTCTGATGTCCCAGGGCAGGTCACATGCCTTAAGTTAAGCCAGTCACTACATGCGGGCGGCACCTACTCATCCTCAGGGGTAGGTGTATCCTGAACCTCTCAACTTTTGTAGGAAACTTTCAATAAAAACTGCTTTCTCATCCCTGAAGCATGAGAAAGCAACACTATGTAGCCTATATCATGTCTCACCTTAACACTCTGAAGAGCAAATAAAGACTAAAAAAGGAAAGAAATCAGATCTTTGGTGAGCTCGCTTGGTTACTGGATCACGGCTGATCTAAAGTCAGTGTTATCACAAAACTTCTTGGTTTTACAGTCAATTAATATCCCTTTTTATATAAGCACATGTGAACTTGTTTTGTTACCAAATGATTTGCCTAAATTTGAGTCTTCGCATAATGAAGGTCTCTTTTAGTTACTCAGTTTATCATCATAGCCCAGCTCACAGATATCAGACACATCTTTTGTAGCATTTTAGGTTTCTTTGGGCTTGATTTTTAATCCCAGCTGCCTCTGTGTGAGCTGTGGCTGACTTCATCCTAACCTAACCTGATAATGATTTGTCTCAAACCCGTGCTACACATCTTTGATCTTCTCGCTGGGACTGCCATGTGACATCCAGATGGAGCTATTATTTAGCCACCACATACATGGGATTCTGAATCATGAGGACTGAATTTCCTAAGAGTCAAAACTTTGACAAATGAGCTAGGGAAGGTTTTGGAGAAATATCTTTCTTTCTTGGACCAACTATCTTCATATTCGTTTTATTTGGCTTTCAAGAAGTAGAGAAACTATTTTTTGAACCCCTAAATCAATAATGCATCTTTTTTTTCCAGGGCTGGGTATGAACCTGCCACCTCTGGTATATGAGGCCAGCACCCCACTCCTTGAACCACAGGCACAGCCTCTATAAATGCATCTCATCTCTCTTCCCCGCTTTCCTTTCCTAAATCCATTTATCCCTCATATCGCATAGGAGTGTGGCCCTAGATAACATTCATCGTGCATTGTTTTTGTTCTAATTTCTAGGGAAACTGAGGTAAAGTGGTTAGAACCAGACCTAGCACTAGAAAGCAGACTCGCTAAGGTTAGCACCTTGGGCCTGGATTACTCAGTGATCTGAAAGTAACAGATTCCATTTCCGGTGGTGCCTGGGTGATAACCCACTGCATGCATATGCATCATGACTCAGGATCTTCACCTGGTGCTAATTAGGATAAAATGGAGGATGGTGAAATATTAGCTATGTGTGGCCCTTAGTGGTACAAGAAGAATGACAATTATAAAAAGCTCTAGCATCTATTCATGGAATTGGTAGCTTTTAGAGAAGAAAAGCAAGCACTCGGGGCATCCATCTCTAATGCAAACAAGCTATAAAAGCCAGAGGCGGTTTTTGAAGATATGCTTATCTCCTGGAATAGAATGGAAGACTGTGCAAAATCAGATCTAGGTTTTAGTGGCAAAGTTAGAAGAACTTTCATGGAGACGGTCTAACTTTGATATTCTATGACAAAGTCATGACCTTTAATGAAAAGCAGAACAAAACCTGGCAAATTAAGTCGTCAGAAGGGACATTTGAGTAAATGAGCCTGAGAATTTTGAAACCCTGAATTTTTCTGAATTCTTGGATGTTCAAAATGGTACCCCCCTCCCACATGGAGGAAAGTTTCATCTCTGCTTGCCTGGGGACTGTACACAGAAATTATCTGAGACAGAGTCCTCACAATACGTTTTCTTCACAAGATCTCTCAGCAATTGCTTTTTGCCTCCCCAGGGTAATAACTACAGTGAGATCTCAGTGCCATGTGAGTGAAAAAGCATAATTCTACTTCAGGAGGAGACAGATTAGGTACCAAAGGGATTGTCGCATTTAGCCAGTATTTTGAACAGGAAGCAAGATTAAACATCTGGGAGTTGATTGAGTGTATTGGACTAAGAAATGGAAGCCATACAATGTAAGAAAGAATATAGAGAGAATTTATTGACACACAGAACTTATGATGATTTGAATTACCTGGGCCTGCCCAGATACATGAGTGAGGCTTATTCCTAGAAGGCTACACACGATCACAGCCTACACTAAAAGAAGTAGAGATGCTGCCACGTGTTTTGGCAAAGCACTATGGAAGGATAAAGGTTTAAAATGGTAGAACAACTAGAGTAGATTCACCAGACGTGATCTCAGAAGTCACTGTTGGGAAGTTATGACCCAAGGAGAATACACAGGTCTTAATCTTCTTAAAGCAGTGAACCGTTACAAAATATCGGTGAAATTTGCAAAAGTAACAATACCAGAGCTGATTAAAGAGTCAGTGCCCTAGAGTGCCCTTTTCATTTATAAGCACAGAAATAGGCAACATATACTTTATATCTAGGGTGGGAAACCCTCTTGGATTTAAGGTTTTCAACTGATACCTCCAAAAACACATCAAGGACTGGTTCTAGCATCTTATGTTGGAATATCACAGAACTACCATCTTATTTGAAAGAGGCCATGGTTAACAAGTGCCCTCCAAAGAAAGCAATGACCCCTGTTTCTAGATCATATCACTTGTCACTGATGATATCTATGGGCTTAGATAGTGACATGAAGGCAATCTGTAGGGGAATGTGCCTCACATAGCATGTTAAGCTGCACAACTGAATAGGGAGCTCAAGCTCAACTTGTAAAAGGGGGATCCATCCATCTATAACTATACAGGGTCAAGTGGATATTTTAAATGGCTTGTGGATAAGGTTGTGCTCAGTTGTGCTCAGCTTCCTACTTTGCTAATTTATGACCCAAGGCTATGTTAGAAGTAGCTCTTAGAATTCAAGCCACCAGCCCAAACAAATATTAACCATATATATTTTATAGTCTCAGAAGGAGTATTTAGTAAACATGGCCACACATTGCATACATTTGTAAAGTGGTACTTAGTTTACACTAGATAAATATTAAACAGCACATGGGGGGGTGTGTGTGTGTCTCACACACTGATGCAAGATTGATTCAGCGTACTCCCTGGACCTTTAAGGGATGGGTTGACAGGATTTGTTACAGTGAGGTGTGTTACATATTTATTATCCTGTTTCCCTGAGAATGAACTGTGTATTAAATAAGCTTCTCCCTACTTGGACTTATCTTCCAAACCCAATCTAGTAGGATATTTTCATCTTTAAAAGAGGCAGGAAGGTCAGAGTTTTATAGGAAAAAAATGGAGGAAAATGGGCACAAAACCTCAGAAGGCAGCTGCTCCCAGCAGCTTTCTAATTAATAACCCCTATGCTGCCTCTAGTGTCTTGTCTAAATTCTACTTCTGTATTTGGCCTTCGGATTGTAAGCCTTTGCCATCAAGCTTTCCTTTCCTTTTTTTTTAAGCTCTTTTAAGTTTTTATGAATGGCTGTGACACCATTAATGCTGCTGAATATTAAACTCTTCACAAAGAAAAAATAAAAAAATAAAATATCAGTGAAGAGAGAGAAGAAAGAAAAAAAAAACCCTCTAAAGGTGGCAATATTCTGTACTCAGGGTTAAAGTTGTGAGATTCCTGGGCTCTGTAGTACCGAGGAGGCTGCAGGAGTACAGAACATAAGCAGCCAGGCGACGGCACTCGTCCTGCAGAAACAAGTGCATGGAAATATTGTCCTTCTAGACGAGCTATCACGGTACTTTGATCTGCAGGCCATTTTTGGCAATGGCTGGTAGATCAGTGTTCCTAGGAGCAGGATTTATATGTAACTAACTGAAGTTTTGTTCAATGATAAAATTGGGGAAAAGTAATGCCAAGTTAAGAAGGCTGACACCATGCATGACAATGGAAAATTCTTTTTCGATCATTTTTGACAACCAAATTAGTTTATATACTCCAGAGTCCAATGATTGAATAGTAGGCTGGCTTTTATTGAAGCAATACCCTTACTGATATATATAATGTGTGTGTGTGTATACATACATATATATGTATGTGTGTGTATGTATATGTGTGTATACATATATATATATATATATATATATGGTAATTATTTGGCCTTCCTCAAGGACTCTCAGAACCATTTTGCCAGAATAACTGCTTATAAGTCATATTCATAGTATGTTCCCTTGATAAGATGTGATAAAAATGGCATTTTGCCTCTGTGATCTTCCTCCCAATAACCAATTGTCCCAATCTTACGTTGAGAAAAACATCAAATTCACTAGAGAGGCATCCTACAAAATACCAATGTTTGTCCAAAGCAAGGAAAGTCAGAAACTTCCATGACCAAGAGGACCCTTACGAGGTGTGATAATTAAATATAATGTAGGATCTTGAATGAAATACTCTAACAGAAAATGGACATCAGGAAAAAAAAGTAAACACTAAGGAATAGAAATAAGATATGGACTGTAGGAAACAAATCAATGTTCCTTTATTAGTTAGAAGATGTGATACAAATGTTAATAATTGGGGGAGTGATTGGGGAAATCCCTCTGAATATGGATCTGCTATTTGACGTCAAAGTATTTTTATACTGTGGATTGTTTCTGTAAACAGACAAAAATAGAGAACTGTAAAAAGACTGAGAACTTATACAATCTATTTCTTCATGTACCCTATACAACAGTCCTATGTAGTCATATTATATGTAAAGAATTTAGGAACAGACTGTGTGTAACCAAAACCCTGGGAGCTTCATTGGATCTACACTGACTCTCAGCTGTCTCACCTGCATAGTCAAAGCAAAGTCTCATGATTGCCCCTGCAATAATAATTCCATAACGGGTACAAGGGAGGGATATATGGCACCTCTCTCCCAGGTGAAGGGCTCAACTACAACTTGGACTTGACCTTACAAATGCAAACAAAGTAAACTTCTCACAGGTATCCTCATATCAGTCTGAAATAATCCCATAAGATAAAACCTTTAAACAATGTAAAAATCTATGCTTCCATTCGTTTATTTTTTTTGTTCAACATTTTATTGAAACACATCTAGGTGCAGGAAATATTAAGATTAATAAGATATCAGTTCCCTTAAATATTACCTAAATATAAAATTATGAGAATAAAAAGAATATTATAGTATAATGTGATAACAGAAATGGGGGGCTTGTGCAGTATAGTAAGAACAAGGCAGACAAACTATGTAAGATATATAAACCCAAGGTAATATGGTAACAGGGCACTCTACCCAGCCTAGAGGAATAAAAACACTAAATGATGAAATGGTGAATATAGAGGAGGGAGCATCCCAGGGAGAAGAGACGTCTACTCAGAGCAAGGAGACTAAATGCGCCGTGGTGTGTTCCTGGAACAATGAGCGGTAAAATGTTCCTGGAGTGTATGTTTCGAGACAAAAGAAAGGGGAAAATCTGACATAAAGAAAGGGTCAGGTCAATAATCTTAACTTTACTTAAAATCATGAATATGATTTTGTTCATTAAAATATGTATATACTTAATTGCAAAATAATATTACTAGTATTTTTGTGTTTCACGAGTTTTATCTCAAATAATCTTCAAAAACTCATTGGTAATATCCCTAGTGCCTGATGAAGTAATTAAAATTCAGGTTAAACAAATCATCAATATATTTATATGTAAATATATGAAAATATTTTGTATATTTAAATACTGTACATATCTCGGCTGGGGAAGTGGATCACACCTTGTAATCCTCGCATTTTGGGAGGCCCAGGGTAGAAGGATCTCTTCAGCTCAGAAGCTTGACACTAGAATGAGCAAGAGCAAGACCCTGTCTCTACAAAAATTAAACAAAAATTAGCCAGGTTTCATGGAAGACACCGGTAGTTTCAGCTAAGTGGGAGGCAGGAGGAACTCTTGAACCCAGGATTTTGAGTTTGCAGTGAGCTAGTCTGGGAAACAGAGTGAGACTCTGTCTCAAAAAAAAAAAAAAAAATTTCTGGCTCGGCTCCCGTAGCACAGTGGTTACAGGGCAGCCACATGCATTGAGGCTGGAGGGTTCAAGCCTGGCCCAGGCCAGCTGAACAACAATGACAACTGCAACAAAAAATAGCTGGGCATTGTGGGGGCGCCTATAGTCCCAACTACTCAGGAGGCTGAGGCCAGAGAATTGCTTAAAACCAAGAGTTTGAGGTTGCTGTGAGCTGTGATGCCACAGTACTCTACCAAAGGTGACATAGTAAGACTCTGTCTCAAATTTTTTCTTTTTCTGTATATCTCATAGGCAGATATATAGTGTCTCTAAGTATAATAATTACTACATTCATCTCATATTTCCTATTCAAGCGTGGAATTAGAGCACTTAGTATCAAGAATTTGAAGCATGCTTTCATCATCTATTACTTGTTTTAGAACCATCAGACAATATGCTTGCTGAAATAGTAGTCTTAAGTAAATAACTAAACTTGAGAGTAAAGGGTAAGAATGATTTGTATCTACCCTTTGGTTAATTTTAATTTGATACCATAAATTCTGTATATTTGTACAAATTCATTAGTAAAAATATATTCAACAGTAATTGGAGTCTACTCTAGAACAAGCCTTGGGCTTCATTTCGGTAGTTAACTAGTGAATGAAGTGTTTTGTCATGATAATAATTACCTAATAGAGTGATAGCAGAGCATAATAAATATCATGATAGTGTGGGAAGCATGAGGCAAGTTACACTGAGTGCAAATCGACACTCTCACTTGCTATGAAAATCAAATGAGATGATCAAATAAGGCATGGAATATAGTACTTGACAAATATCATGGCCAATTACAAAAATTTAATTATAATAAAATTTAGACGTTAGAGTTCATTGCAAATATAAAACATAGTTATTGCGTATAAGACTTCCACATGGTAGTATACCTCTTTCAAAAAATAATTACATAGAAGTTTGTGGTGATACATATGCTAATTACTCTTATTTGATTATTACATACTGTGTACCTCTTCAAGAGACCACCCTGCAAATATATGCAATTATTATGTGCCAATTAAAAACACAAATAATAGAACATGTTTTAGAGTTAGATTTAAGACAATGTTTTAGAAATTGGTAAAAACAAAACTTTAGTCCACCTGACTTGAAAAATATCTTGGATTTTGCTTCTGATTGCAGAAGCAGCTTACTAAAATGTTTATGTTTAAAAGGCAAGCATTGAGCTTTCCAGAACCACAGACCAAGCAAGGAAGGACAGGGCATATAAGAAGTATGTCAGGAAGTTGTGATTGGTCAATTAATACCATGGAGGAAGAAAAGCATTCCGTGAGCAAATTTAATTTCAAGACAACCAAAATATGTGGGGAAAGCAATAAAAAAAAGCCAAGATTAAATTATAGAGAAGAGTGAAGAAACCTAAAGGCAACAGTATTTTTAGAAAAGTATTACCGGCTCGGTGCCTGTGGCTCAGCAGGCTAAGGCGCCAGCCACATACACCTGAGCTGACGGGTTCGAATCCAGCCCGGGCCCGCCAAACAATGATGGTTGCAACCAAAAAATGGCCGAACGTTGTGGCGGGCGCCTTTAGTCCCAGCTACTTGGGAGGCAGAGGCAGGAGACTTGCTTGAGCCCAAGAATTGGAGGTTGCTTAAAAAAAAAAAAAAAAGTAAAGTATTACCAGTAAACTTAAGTTTCTATCCATCTAGCTAAACTGATAAGATGCCAGGCTAAATAAGTCCTTTAAAAAGAAGACTAGAATGATTCTAAGCCGTGCATATTGAATCTTACACATGAATTTTCTCAGCTTTGCTGCTTCAATATATTTTTAAAGCACAATTCAAATATTATGCCACACTCAATATTTAGAAAATTGCCTTTATAAACTCTGCTGCCCTTTTCTCCACACCTGCTGACATTTCAATTATCTAGGACAGTGGTTCTCAACCTTCCTAATGCCGTGACCTTTTAATACAGTTCCACATGTTGTGGTCACCCCCAACCATAAAATTATTATTATTTTGTTGCAATGAAAATAATTTTATGGTTGGGGGTGACCACAACATGAGGAACTGTATTAAAGGGTCACGGCATTAGGAAGGTTGAGAACCACTTATCTAGAAGTTATGATTAAATGTAGACATAAGTTCCATAAGTTCTATCTACCTATCTTCCACAGATATAGAAGCTCTACCTTCTTATGCCATCTAAGTTTTCCAAATAGGTATATTTTTCAAGTCAATTATGGTAGTCATTCGTGTACTTGGTAACATCTGACCACTTAGGCGTATGGTAAGACTACCCTTTCTTGCATTAGGGTTGGGTGGAACACGTATCTGGTACTTAGTGATCAGAAACGAGTGGGAGTGATACAGTCCCTGAAATTCTGATGTGGCTGCCTCTCTGGTGGAAGTCTTGGGAAGTGTTAGATGTATTGTGTTACTCTTTCAGATGGGTATAATATGAAAGTAGAATAAATGTGTAAAACCCAATGTAAGTACTTTAATTTTTTTCAGATTTAAGAGGCCCTGAGCTGAATGTGGCTCACCTCATCCCAAATACAGCCTACCTGATATTTTTAACTAAAACACTTGTTCCCTAATTAGCTAGTTCACAAGAGCTCGTGGACGTGCCTGCTGCTCTGGCTGCCACCAGGGGTCGTGCTAAGAGGTCTGTGTCAATTTGTCACTGTAATTGTACATAAAAATTGCATAATTTTTAGCCTTTTCACTTAATTTCATTGTCATTCGATAGAATTATTATGTATAATAATTAAAAAAGAAATAGATGTAAACTAGGAAGTTAGTGTATCTCACATTTTTTTTTTTTTTTTGAGACAGAGTCTCACTTTGTAGCACTGTAGTATAGTGCCATGGCGTCACAGCTCACAGCAACCTCAAACTCTTTAGCTCAAGCAATTCTCTTTGCCTCAGCCTCTCAAGTAGCTGGGACTATAGGCGCCTGCCAAAATGCCCTGCTATTTTTAGAGATGAGGTCTCACCCTGGCTCAGTTTGGTCTCAAAGTTGTGAACTCAGTCAATCCACCAGCCTTGGCCACCAGGAGTATTAGGATTACAGGCATGAGCCCGGCCAATATTGGTTAATTTGATCAACCAATATTATCAAAAAAAAGGAATATACCAAGTATATTGGTAGTTCTGATTAAATGCTAATTTCTGAGAAAGAAATTGTGGCTACCCTGACTTGCTCTCCCTAGAATATCATCTCCCTCTCTCCAATATTTAGAGTTCCCTTTATTCTGCATATATAGGTTATTTTATGCTCTAGTTATTTTATATATGCATGCCTTATCACCCCCGATGAAGCCGAACCTCTCTGGAAGGATGAAATTACACATTCAACCGTTTTCCTGTTCCGACTTTTTAGCTGAGAATCTTAATGGAAGCATAGCCCAATAAAGATTGTTTTCAAAATAAAATACAGCAGCACAATTTTCAAATAGAAATGCACCATAACCTGAGTAGACCACCTGAATAAGGATAAACTTATGCCAAACACTAAAAATATAACAGGTGTCCACTACGACCATAAAAAAATATGTAGCATTTAAATATTACATGATATACCTACAGAATTTATAAAAATTATCATTCACTATTGCAACCAGAAAATTCAAATTTAGAAACAAGGATAGTAGGGAAATAAGTCAGGCAGATTTAATGTATTCTTATTAGAAAAGTGATTTTGTAAACTCATAATAGAATACTGGGATTTAAACAATCCTTGTAAAATGTAGGCAACAAACGGAAATAACTTGCTGGACTCCATTAAACTGAATTGCACCTAAATTTCATTTTTTCATTTCTGCTGATTACCAAGATTTAATCCTCTATTTGCCACAAAATAGGTCCCTGTAAGTGCCATTAACAGCAATGGGATTTCCATGGGCACTGAGAAAAGAAATGGATCTATGTGCAAAGAGTTTTCTCCATTATAATTAACCCCTGCCTTCTACTTAATTTCCTATGTTTGACATTTTAATTCTTTCAATGAGAATGACTGCATTGTAATGAAAACCAGATGGTAGCATCATTAAATAAATCAGGGAAATAGAGTGGTAACATCACAGAGACTGGCATAGTCACCAGTATAGAATTAAGTATCATGCAAAAAGGCAGCATGGAATATGCAGTCAAAAAATGAAATCTAGGTAAGTAGAATTGGCTGATGTTTAAATGTGTATCCAGGGAAAAAGTAAAGAAAGAGCCGCTCCTTTGTGGTAATGAAAATCCAAAGTCTAGATCAAGAAAAAGCCATTATCACCTGAAAACTTTAAAGATGGTACACAAAGAAAATGAACTGATGGGCTCAATTTAGTTCTTGAAGAGTACCATGCCCAGCCACATCAATAATAATTAGAAATCTGCCAAAGTATTCACCAACATTATAGATTAAACACTTGGATTCATAAAAGGTTTTGAATGCAGTTCTTATCTGGAAAAGACTCTGCTTATCCCAAGGAAAAGAAATGGTGTCCTTAGGTTTCCACTGTTATGAACATTCTTTCAGGTATATAGACAGAGGGTGCCAAATGGGATGTTTGTCTTCCAAGAGACAGAAGGTACAACATACAAGATAAGAAACGTTACTGCTATACGTTACGTCTTATAATTTTAATTGTTTTTCCTTTCTTAAATTGTGTACCATTTTTGTATACTCTGTGTATAGATATGGTACATCTGAGCTTATTTAAATTTCATTTGTGAGAGAGAGAGACAGACAGACAGGGAGAGAGAGAGAGAGGACAGAGAGAATGTGTATGGTTTCTGTTATGGCTTTTGAAATGTAACCAGAGAGCTATCTATTCCAAATTGAGGGTTTCTCACATTGAGAAAGAAAGTAGTAATCAAAGTCAATGAATCTGGTTCAGAAAATGAGGGAATTTTCTCTCAAATATTTAACCTCTACCAGGACATGGAAACATCACCGTACTTTTAAAATAATAATGTATTTTGCAGAGAAGTTCAGATCATGGGGTAAATAACTTGCTCATGATTTACAATAGAAAACCCAAATGGTCATTGATACACTCATTCACCTTGCACCTGGCGGAAGGGACTGTGTTCATTCGTTTCCTGGCCAAGGGACCCATACACCTATATATACACTGAGACTAGGGTCTTAGGGGAGGAGATGGGGAGGGACTGGGAGAGAAATGGAGAGAGCTTCTCTCTCCCCACTAGAATTCTCTCCCTCTACCAGGAGCTTTGGTGTTTTCTGTATTCTTTTCTGTGGATGGATTCTGTCTTACCGCTGGGGGGTGGGGGAGGGGAAATAATGTAATGAAGAAATAATAAAATACATGTATTTAAAGAAAACCCAAATGGTGAGGAAATGAGAATGTCTTATTTTTATATAATTCCACATAGTTTTTAGAATGCAGAGTAACACTTGAGGTTAGGCAGGATATGACAATATTTTCCATAACAGATAAAGAGAAAAGTATGCTTTAAACATGATGCATAGTGGGAATTTTAGTACAATGAGGACTTGGAGAGGGTTAAATCTGATTTTTCCAGTAGAACCCAAAGTTGTTTTTTTTTAAGTTTTTAAGTTTTTATTTTTTTATTTGTAATGTATAAGCTTATTTAAACTGTGCTTAGCAAACTAAATTGTTTTCATTTCTTTAGGAAAATATCAGTTTTCATCTCTTACTTATAACAATGTGTTCAGGAGTGAAACATTTTAAGAATAAAGGTTTCACTTGTGAATCATAAATACACATATATGATTTGTATGTATTATAGGTAGGTAGTATGTATATCAAGATCTAATTTAACTAAACCCAGTTTTCATTTGAAATATGAGCATATACAATTCATCCATGAACATGGGTTTGAACTTGCAAGTTCACTTATATACAATTCTTTCAGTAAATCTATTAGAGAAAGCTTTTGGGATCTGTGACAACTTAAAGAACTTGCAGATGAACTGTATAGCTGAGAAGTATAAAAAATAAGGAAAATGTATGTCATGAATAAAACATACGTAGGTACCAGTCTATTTATGTGTTAGTTGACAATTACTAGAAAGGCATATGGTCAACAGCAGGCTTTTAAGAATTAAGATTTGGGGGAGTCAAAATTACAAGTGAATTTTCAACCACATGGGTGGAAACCACAAGTTGTTCAAGAGTCAACTGTAATACACATTTGTTGTTTTTGTTCTGACTTTTCTTTCTCTTAGAAAATAATTAAAAAGTAGGATGTCAAAAGATTCATAATTCTATTTTGGTCTTGGATTCCCTAAATTTCTAATTGTCTTACTGTCTCATTTCAACAATGTGTAAATTTAGAAGAACTTTCTATGACTTAGAACAGATCTTCAAATAGACACATGCACACAAAACAGAGTCTAAATAGGCAAGTGTTTCCAAAAGCGGGTAGATCCTGGTAAACTGATCTTAAAAATCTGAAGAGTATAAGAATGATGCTCTGTGCAATGTTATGCTGGGAGATGTCAATTTTATTTTGGGGTGGTTAGAGCAAATAAAGCGGGGGACCAGGGAAGCTACCTAAGAAGAGGTGGAACGTGGCGTGAACACTATTTGAGAGAAGTCCTTCAAAGAGGGAAACATTCAGGTAGGTGTAAAAACAGGTAGGTAGTCATAAATAAGAAAAGGAAACAGCTTAGCTTGGAATGCGTGTCAGGGGAGTAGACACTGTTAAGGGAGGAGTTTGAATTTGCAGACCACAGGGCACTTCCGAAGGCCCTCAGAAGCTATGCTAGGGAGATTCAGAACCAGTTAATAAATCTAACAGTCTAAAGAGAGACTACATTAGTCTCACCCACTGTCTACTATGCGTTTCCTCCTCTGAACCAACTCTCGTTTCCCACAAGTTCCTAAAGACAAAATGTCTCCAGGATCATACAAACTTGAATTGACAAGCTGATGTCTTGGATAAGTGTTGTAAGCCTCTCCCAACTTCAGATTTCTTATCTATCAAATGAAATAGTAATAAGAACTACCACAAAGAGCTGTCATAAAGATTAAAATTAACAGCACATCTTGTGTTTGGTTTTGAGTAAAATACTAACATAAAGCACCAAAAGTCAGTTTTATATTATGGGAGACGTGGAGACTGCCTAAGAATTTTAATCTGGCATTTAACATAGAGAGAAGTACATCATTGACTCTGGTGGCTTTGGGGCTGTTAACCTGCAAGCTAGATAAAAGGAAACCATCTTATATGGGCAATTCTGCTTGGGGTAAAGCTATTTTTAGCAAGCCAGTAAAGAAAGACCTATTCTCAACTCCTAATTTATTAAGAAAATTCTGTGGAATCATCTAAGGTCATACAATTAGTCACAGTTGCTAAATTCATAATTCACCAGTTACACTTCAGAATTTCCATGTCACTGACATGGGGATTTTAATTTTCTTTGTTCCTTTTGATATATTCAGTATGGCTAGGAAATGTGCTCATCAGCTTTGGCTAGAGTATCTTCCATTCTTTCAAAGGTACATTTTCCTAAAGCTATGTCTAAGGCAGGTCTGTGGCATGTCAGCAAGAGTATTTTAGGAGTGAATGATCTTCCTTCTGTTATAGAGATTAGGGGCTTAAATGCGAAAAATACCTCCCCATAAAAGGCTGAGCTGTTAAAATAAAGATTTCCATTGAGATCATAAATCATTGAAAAATGATTTCATGCTCATTGTTTTTATTTACTTCAGTATATCACAGCCATGTTAGGATGTATACATTGACTTAGAAAAAGGGAATGAAGGGAGATAGGAAGATTTGGAAGTCCAGCATCTGAGTGATCATTGTTTGGTTTCAGGTTCCTTTGGGGTTAACTTCTCTCAAGGGTCACAGAAGCAGGAAAAAGTCTGACTTTTCCTCCCAAATGCTTGAGGGAGGGCCTAGGGGCAGAGGAGAAAGGTTCAATGGATGCTTTTAACCCTTAACAGAAATAGTTAGCTTTTATTTCTCAGTTACACTGTACCAGGCATGGAGCAAAATACTATAATGTTTGGCTTTCATAAATTCTGATAAATATCAGTCCCATTGTACAATTGTAATACAAACTGAATAGTAGAGAGACTCAGATTACTGATAGGAAATGGAAACCAGCAACATCAAAATTTAAACTCAGGCAGGGGCTCGGCGCCTGTGGCTCAACAGGCTAAGATGCCAGCCATGTACACCTGAGCTAGCAGGTTCGAATCCAGCCCGGCCCGCCAAACAACAATGATGGCTGCAACAAAAAATGGCTGGGCATTGTGGCGGGCACCTGCAGTCCCAGCTACTTGGGAGGCGGAGGCAAGAGACTCACTTGAGCCCAGAAATTGGAGGTTGCTGTGAGCTCTGATGCCACAGTACTCTATCCAGGGTGACAGCTTAAGGCTCTGTCTCAAAATAAATAAATAAAAATAAACTCAGGCAGGGTTTGTCCAAGAATATTCAGACACTAACTCAAGGCCCCCAAGGCAGAGATGTTGACCCTGTACTGTCCTGTGCAGAGAAAGGGGTATGGAGAGCCCAGGGAACGTGATGTTTCAGAGCAGTTTCCATGATCAGACTGCCTGGGGTCATGACTTAGTGTCTGAACATTCTTGGGCAAATGCCTCAGCTGCTCTTTGTCTCAATTTTATCATCTGTAAATTGTAGATACTGATTAGTGCCTCCCTCACACAGGTGTCATGGGGATTACACGCACTATCCTGGGTGGCAGCAATTCTTATGATTATGATCATTATCAGTAGTATTCTTAGCATTATAGACACATTTGTAGAAATTAAAGGCCTTGGCTTACGTATGCCATGGTGAAGTCACCCATTGAGGAAAATAAATGGAGAAGAGGTCTCTCTCATTAATAAGTCTCTTCTGATCCTGTTTTAAGTTATCACTTATCGAACATGTACAGAAGCAGAGGATGAGAGGGAAGGAATAAAACCTTTATTGAGAGATAATTACTTATTAGAAGCCATTCTAGGTAATTTAATACATTGCATCGTTTAATCCTTATGGTGATCTTAAAAGATAAATTCTCACATTTTAGGTGAGGAACTTTGTGTTCACTGGGTTTAAGTGCTGTCCTGAGGTCACAGAATTAAAAAATAGGATTGGAACAGATAATTAGAAGCCTAACTGACAGGGTTGATAGCTTTGTTTCAAAATGTGCTTTTACTTTGATTTCAATACCATCAAAAGGGATCACTGACAGAAACACACTGACGGTATATAAAAAAAATTGAAAGTAAATCAGAGTACTGTTAAAATTCTTTTAAAGCACACTATGTGGTAGAAATGGCAAAAATAGGTTTCACAGGCAATGTGATGGAAGCTTTGCACTAAATATCCTGATATTATATGCAAATTAACAAAAATACTTTTTCACATCACTTTAGAATTGTGTATTTATGTTAGATAAGCTTGTGTGTGAAATATTCAGATTGGAAGACATAATGAGAAAAATATTCTCTATTGCTTACAGTAATGAGTCGTACACAGGCCCAGTGATTTTAAGATTGACATTAGGTAAAAGAATTATATTTCAGAATATAAAGAGATTCCTATTACATTTTTTTAGGAGAACCTGTTATTCTTCACTGGAACCTTGAAGCCACGATTTTGAGCAATGACTACATTCATATATGCTAAACTAGGACATTTGAAGGCCACACACATTTGTCAACTTCCAGTGAAGCTAGATTGTGACAGAGCTGATTTGATTAAAAGTAATAAAGCCTCATTCAGTAGCACAGTCCTCAAAACTCCATTCTTCACTGTCTTTTTAAGCAACACATCTCTAATGATATACTTTGAGTATAGGTAAACAGCAAGAAACTTTAATTGGTTAATGACTAATTGACAAAACACGTTTACATATGTAATTATAAACCATTCAAATTAACAAAAAATCAAAAACAAGAACCACAAGTCAATCAGAAATAGTAGTCCAGAAAACACTATAGTTGGGAAGAAGCAAAGAGCATTAAAGAGTCTTTGATATAGTTTTGTTTTGAGAATGGAAAACAGGGGTAATCTTGTCATCATGTTATTAGACTTTTTCTTTCCAAATGATAAGGATTTTCAAGCAGGGGAAAGAAACTCTTACTCTCCCACAGAAAAGATAGGTCACAGAAAACACAGCACCAACAAAAAGACATTAGCATAAGGCCCTTAGTCTTCATTTAGTTTGATGATATAAGGAGAGAAAAGGAAAGAAAACCTAATAAAGAATCAAGAACACAGAAATAAGAATGTGTTAACTTAATTGAATAAATTCAGCTATTCAGAATTTTTCGCTGAGCAACGATACTGCTCAAGGTAACTATTCAAGGCCCCAGTGACAGGGTGACAAACTCATGAGATCCCACAGGTTAGTGGGACAGAGTGTTAGTCAAGTAATTGCACAAATATGTGTAAAATTCAAAGTGTTGTGTCATTAAACAAAGGTCCTAAGAAAGTATGCAATATGTACATAAATGTTTTGCTGAGAATGAATAGCAATTAGTTAGCTGAAGGAATTAGGGGTAAGGAGTGGTACAGGGTTCCAGGGAGCAGAGCCGAGTACATTTGAAGAAAAAAAAGATAACCAGGGTGGTCAGAACACCCCAAGGAGAGAGAAAGCCAGAAACTAGCAAATACTAACTACTCTAAAATCTTGTGGCCTCACTGAAAGCTTTTCCTATTCTCCCCAACTTTCTCCTCTTCTTTCTCCTCCCACCAGTGGGGAGTCCTTGGAGGATGTCAAACAAGGAGAAGGGGGATCAAGTAGCAAAATGTGACAGTGACAAATTTCACATTACCAATCTCAGATACGCAGAAATACAACTTAATCAACCTCTGCATAGGCTCAAGTCCATATTGCCCTTAGAAGCAAAACACTTCAACCACTTCCAATACTTCTCAGTCTAATCCAGTATAAATATTATATTGCAAGCACAGACCACCACAGAATGAGATTTAAAAAAACAAAACACTTTACATCTGCTCCCTGGGGCCCCTTCCTTCCCTGCCCCTGGTCGGCTTCTCTGATCAATCTTGAGTGGAATAGTAATTCCTACAGCCTTTTAAAGTAACAACCTTCTTCCAATTTGTAATTAAAGTATTGAACCTTGCAATACCAAAATACTCCACACATCCTTAAATTAACATGTCTCTCTCTCTCTACCCCAGCCCGGGTCTATTGATTGCAGAAAGCCGTAGTAGGTAAAGAGAAACTCGTATCTGTTTTTTCTTGGTCTCCAGCATGTCTATGCCTCTTCTTCCAGCTTGCTAATCGTCTGTCCACTCCCTCAGTATTCGAAATGCATCTGAAGAACTGTCATTCAGGAGAACTCAGGAAAAGTGAAGTCTATATGGGACTTGAGGTGGAAACAGACTATTAGTGTTTCAGAAATAGGAAGCAAGCAAACGGGCTGGTGCATAGAGAGCTGGGTACCACAGGCTAGGTCATGCAGAGCCATGCTAAGAATTGAAAATTTATAAGGACAGTGAGAAACAATCAAACAATTTTCGGCATGGGGTAGCAAACATATTTCCATTTTTAAAGGATTATTTTTGTGGTTGAATTACTTCCTCTGGTTGGATGGAGAGTACTTCAGACAGATGTGTGCCTGGTCGGAATAAAAAAAAAAAAAAATCTTTCCTTTCCACCATACAGAAAACAGAACAAAAATGTTTGCAAAGCTTTTGTGTGGATCTGTAAAACAGATCTTTGTTCAGGCAGTTACAGAGAACCTGAAAAAGGGCATTCACCAAGAAGACTTCTGCTGACGGACTAAACAGAGGTCTGGGCAGATCCAGAAGGTGGGCTTAGCCAGTTGTGAAGGGAGAGTTTCTGGGAGGGCAATACCACTGATTCCGCATTGCCCTGGACCACAAGAAACCATGACTTGGAGAAAAATGGCCTTGAAATGGACATGGCTCTCAATTAGACAACTACTGCTTTATAAAGGAAATGGTAGTTAACTGTAGATAGCCTGATGTTCTAGATTTTAAATTGAAATTATCCTAAGTACCAACCTACAAAGACAGGAATTTTCTAATAATTTATATTTGTTATCCTGCTTAAAGAACTTTTACAAATTCAGTATTCAAAAGGAGAGATTAAAAACTTATCACGTGGTTAAAAATAAAATAATTGGAAAATAATATATATTTATATATATATGAAACAATTTTCTTTAAGGTAGTATTTTTTGTTGTCCAGGGTAGAGTGCCATGGCCTCAGCCTAGCTGACAGCAAACTCAAACACTGGGGCATAAGTGATCCTCCTGCCTCAGTCTCCCAAGTATCTGGGACTAGAGTACCTGGCTAACTTTTCTATTTGCCGTAGACACAGGGTCCCACTGTTGCTCAGGCTGGTCTAGAATGTCTGAGCTCAAGTGATCATTCCAACTCCGCATCCCAGGGTGCTAGGATTATAGGCATGGGCAGCTGTGCCCACCTTAAGGTAGTCATTCTATGGCTTACCGATTATCAGAATCAGCTGAAGAACTTCAAAATACAGATAGACTAATTACAAGGCAGTAGAACTAGCACAAAAACTAGGTATTAGGTCAGCAGTTCTCAGCCTGTGGGTCACGACCCTTTTTAACCATATTAAAGGTTTGCAGCATTAGGAAGGTTGAGAACCACCATGTTAAGTGGTGTGGTGTATTTGGAGGAAGGGTAACAGATGAAACAAGTTAGGCCAACATGAGCTAATGATTGTTGAAGCAGGAAATATGTTATATTCTTTTAATTTTATAATAATACAAGTAAGCCGAAAGCAATATTATAATACTTATTTGGAGAAAGTTTGAATTTTCTACAAAATACAATAGAACGAAACTTCTTAATTTTAATGATTTCAGGCTTAAAAACTAATGAGTTACATTATAACATAGGATTTAATTAATTTGCTTTGGATCCCATAAGACTATTAGAGAAGTTACTTTTTAGCACAAGTATAGAAAAACATTCAATATGCTATAGCCAGAATTTTCGTACTTAATTGGTAGTACACGTGCACCAAACTCTTATTGTGACTTATAAGACATAATTTATGACTCACAGAACAGAATAAGCTACTTTTAAAAAATATAACTTTAGCCCATAGCCCCTTCATGTATTTAAATTTTAAGTAGTGTAAATACTTAGTGCTTTCAGGGTATATTTGAGATGGCTCACAAATTTACAATTTGTGAACAGTATTTCATAAATAAAAATTGGGAAACATTGCTGTAACATACCACAACTTCAAATTTAGTGACAAAATAACAAAGAAATTTAGAAAAATAATTTCCTAAATTCCTCACATTGAAAGTTTTTGTTTCATCTGAATGAGTTTTATTTTCTTAGTAATGCAAGCCATATTTGCAGCATTAGACAATATGTAAAAACCCTATTGTAAGCTATTGTTTGGTTATGTAGAATTTGGTAGTCAAAATCATGACGTATACTATGATCTGATTCACAGAGCCAGTGATCAAGTACATGCTGACATTTCCAGTAGTTTTCCCACTTTCTTCCTCCCACATTTAACATATACATGTACTCTTAACCTCTCTTGTAAAGAATAGAAGTGTGCTATTTTTATTCCTTTCAAAAAGGATCATTTTCAAAATTAATGGGAGATTTAGAGAATTACCTTAGACTTTTCTGTCTCCGTAGCTGTCATGTTATAGTCAGGCTACAGTGAAACTAACTACTATTCCAACATTACTGTTTTGAGTTAATGCTCTGAATTTAAATTTCATCTGCTCCCTTCATTTAATACAAATTGCTTGAGAGCCTATTTGTAAAATGTCCAAGTATACCCACTTCCTACTGCTGTTATAACAAATTCTTACACGTTTAGTGACTTGAAAGAACACAATTTTGTCTTACAATTCTGGAGGTCAGAAATCCAACATTAGATTGGTTGTGCTAAAATCAAGGCATCAGCAAAGCTGGTTTCTCCCCCAGCTTCTGAGAGGACAAACTACTTCCTTGTCTTTTTCAGCTTCTGGAGGCTGCCTCCATTCCTGTCTCATAGCCCTTATGCACGTCATTCCTACCTCAGCTTCCTCTTCCGCATCTTCCCCTCTGTACTTCCAGCCTTCTGCCTCTTTCTTATGAAGATCCTTCTAATTACAGTGAGTCCACCTGGATCATCCAGGTTAACTCACTTCATGGTAGGATCGCAGTTAATCAGATCTGCAATGCCCGTTTCTTTTGTAAAGCAACATGTTCCCAGGTTCTGGAATGAAGGCATGGACAATTTTTGGGTAGTCATAATACAACCCATCCCAAACAGTAGGCAGGGACACATCCAAACTGATAATGAAAAGTGAATTAGAAAATTCCAGTAAGTCTTGTATTTAGTTACTCTTATAAGGAGGAAATACTAATTTTACACTTATGCACAATAACAGGGTTAAATTATTTGAATAGTAATTAAGACAAAAATTGTTAGTTATTTTTATGGCAACTAGAAGGAGAATGACCTGGTTTGATTCATTCAGAAATCTGCCTTAATTCCTCGTTCACTTCTGCATTATAAACCCAACTTTCTTGGTTAAGAAAGATGTTACATGCTCTACATATCTTTAAAAACCAACTTCACGGACTCTCATAGATGAGTCTAAGATTAAGTACTCTCTGCGTGTTTGTAGCTTAGAAGCAAGCGTTTTTCCTTGAGTTAATAAAAGATAGATGTAGTGATGTGAAAAAAATGTTACTTGGCATGCAGCAAGAATTTTTACTTGTATTTCAATTATTTTATTAGCTAGTCAGTGAAAATATACACTGACAGAATGGACAATTGAGAGCACTATCTGAAAATTGAGAAGTGAACACCAACTTTCTATACCTCTGAAATTCCTTTGGTATCTGCAAAGAGGGAAACTGCATGTTCTGATTGTTCTGTAAATACAGTTGTCCTCATCATACAATATAGAAATTGTCACTGCTGAGAACATTTGATTCCAATTACAGTATGGAAGCAGTTTATCCTATAGGCAACCAGAAGTAGTTTTGCCCAGTATTTTTAAGTGGCAGAGAAAATGTAGACAATATCCTAATTTTCTCTGTTCTACATGTCAGATATTTCATTTGGCTTAATGTGATCTACAACAGATATATCATGATTACACAGCTTCAAAGTATTATTTTAAAACTGTTTAGAACTCCAGAGATATTTAAATTGCAAAACCACCAATTAAAACATCCTCAGTGCTACTAAAGTACGCACAGGTGGCCTATATTGAACGCTGTCAAAATGTTGACCAAAAATATGTTTTCCTTTGTTATTAAAGATACTGACTGCCTGTGGGTTTATGTGAATAGAAAATAAAATTGACTTACTAAGTAAAATGTTTTATTTTGTACCTCTTTCCACAGCAGTGCTTTGATTTCCAGATCAACTTCTCTTTGGCCAAGAATGTCAGCAAGCTTAAAGAAACTCTATTTTTCTTTTAACTAGCTGTTTCAACATGTAAACAGACCTCCACTTGGACACCAAATCTATATCAAACTACTCCACTAATTTCAGGGTAAATTTTCTTGGCTGAGTGCTTCTATGTGGAGTGTCTGAAATCCTTTCAATAAACTCCTCAAAAAACACTTCCATACATAATTACAGCAAGTCGATTTTTACTTCCCTTTTTACCTTAACTGGCCTGCAAGTTCTCTGAGGATTAGGACTGTTTCGTACAGTTTTAATTTCTATCATAATATTTGACATAGAAATATTTGTTGACATAGTAAATATCTGTTAAATATTTGTATTTGTTATTGAATAAATCAATATATCCAGCATTCGATGAATGAGAATTTGCCAAATTCTTTCATTCAGGAGGAAGACAAGAGGAGATTTCATAAATCTTGTTTTTTAGACATTTATCCTATATTTATGGGCAGAAAGATACAAAACTGGACGAAAATCTCAAAATACCACATATCATTAAAAAGCAATCATAATGATACTCAAAACCTGAGCTTTTCAAGACTATATCAGCATCACCTGTGCTATGACTTCACCCCTCACATCCTCCCTAATCCACCCTTCCATTGATTAACACTGTCTTATTACATCATCTTCACATATTCACAACCCCATTTATAGAACAATCATCATTATATTTACTGCTGAGAGAGCGGCACCCTGTAGACACAGTCAGAATGTGGATAATGTGTCTGCTGAGAGAAGAAGGAAATGTTTGGCAAGGTGGATATTAGGCTTATGCATTAACTTCCTTGTATTCTTTTCTAGCTCCCTAGATGAGCTCTAAGACAAACCCTCTCGTTTCTCCCTTTGGACCATTCCTTCAGCCATAAAAATTTAACTGTGGCTCCTCACACTCTAGCTTTACTTGAATATAATATGTAAGAGCTTTTCAAAATTTCCTAGCTTGCCCATATTTTAGTAGTGGGCGACATTAGATGATTTTGTTGTGCACTCAAGTTTGAGAGCGGTTGAGCCATTCCGAGCGGGGCCCTAGGCGGGGCAGGACTGCATCGTATGGAACTTGGTAGACAGGCAGACACTCACTCAGACCTTGCAAAAATCTTCTGAAACAGACCTGTCTTTAACCAAATTCTCTGTGAGACATAAGTTAGCATGCTCTGCATTCTATCAGCCTACTAAACTACACACCAGTAGGTCTCTGCTGAGATAATAAGGAAAGGCTCTCGAAAGAGGCAAAAGAGTCTGTGGGCACATGATTCTGTAGTCAACGCATGTGAATTTCAACATTTTTACTTGTATTACCCTGATCATTTTACTTATTATGCCTAAGTTTCAGTTTACTGCATTAAAATGGGAAAAATGATAGCAACAAATCCACCCGGTTTGCGTAAGTCACACAGTATTATTTAACATAGAGTAAAGTTAGTTATTGCCCCAAGCATTAAGTGAACTTGGATATGGAAAGAGGTGGAAGGTGTTCCCTTGGGTCATTATCAGCTTTGGAGGAAGCTAAAACAGCAGTCTCAGTTGAGGTCCACACAATCCTAAGGTAAATGAAAGATTTCTGGATGCAACACAGAAACCATTAGTTTTAAGTGGAACATTTCCATATTCTCAACACCCATCTGCTTTCACTTATCAATTATTTAAAATTAAAATTTGATAGGCCTGTGATAGTTTACAAGATTGTCAGGGCTTTCCCTTTCTTTTCCTTTTCCAACTTATTTTTCCCAAAAGTTCTCCTTCAAATTTTCAAAATCTAAACCTCATTCCCAGTCATTTTGAATTTTACTCTGGTATTTTGCCCTGGAAGGAAAAGAAGCAAAATAATACAAAGATATTTTGTGTCACCATGTGCACTTTTCATGCAGCCTCTTCTGGTTGATGGACAAGGGCAAGGGCAAGACTGTTCCCTACTCTTCAGCTGGCCATCCAGCCGCCTCTCTTAGACAGAGTTCGCACTTGAGATAACTGCGTGCATGGTGAAGAATGATAAATTTATGCAAATTAAAAAATGAAATCAATCTTTTCTGACAGTTAATTTGATTTGGTGATTGGTTTGTCAACAGACTTAACTTTTCTATTTGATTAGGAAAGACACTTTTCCACAAATGGATTGAGCTAATGCTTAAGATACAAGGATTTAACCATATAAAAATATACTGTTAAAATGGACTCTTTTAGCACTATGAAATAAATAGAAAATTTAAAATTTAGTTGCCAAGGTAAAAATATGCAAGAATTATACAGTCTTGTAAAATCTCTGAAGTTTGAAAATTGTGCTTTGGTGATGTCAGCTGAGGGCCTTAGGAGATGATTTTCCCACCCAGCCTCCCTACTGTTTCTGAGGTTCTGCAAAGGACTGAGGCGTTCAGATTAGAAAGTACCAATTTGAAGCCCAAAAGGATTGTCTTTGCTTAATGCAAAAGGAAAAATATAACAATATGCTCTTTCCTCAGAGCCCCATTGGTGTCTCAATACATTTATATTTTTATATTTTCAAATTTCAAACGTATTTCTGAAGGAAAAGAACATAGACACATAGAACCACAGAGTTCTGTACTCACAGATCTATGTTTAATTTTCCAATGTTAAAAAATATCATAAATCTCATAGAATTATAGACTTTGTAAAATGGGGAGTCACTAGTGATTTTTTAAAGGCATTTTTAAGCCTTTGTTCATAAATATTAAGGGATAACAACCCGCTTTAAAATGACAAAAGAGTAAATCTAGTGAAATTTGCCATGGACATAAAATGAAATATAGATTAGCTTTTGATGATTCTCATTTTGTTTAATAATTCTTGAGCATGAGTATAAATTACTGTTATTTACCTTTGAATTAATAAATGATAGCAGTGAGAAGGAAAGAAATTTATGGTTTTATTGTGGTTATAATTCTACCAAAGCTATTTTTAAAGAGGTAATAGAAAAATACAACATTTGAATGCCTATTTAAATGTGGAACTAATTAATATTTCTTCTTAAGTTACTTGAAAAATGTAATGTGTTTAGTAATGTAATGTGTTTAGTTTATCTTTCTAGGAAAAAACTTATTAGCTTTTTGCTTTCATCTAGGATATAGAAGGTAGAAAATAATATGTTTCCAACCAAACAATGAGAAAGAGCCAAAGAAAACCATCAAACAGTCATAACTATCAACAGATTGCTGATAATATTAGACAACTACTTAGCCAGAATTCCAGGAGAGAAAAAAAGAATAGAAGAAAGACGCTGCTACCATATAAGTGGGTAAGAAGATGTGATTCAGAATAATTATTAGAGATAAAGGGTGGACTGGAATTACTGGAATTACTGGAATTACTTCTGAGGGGCTTATCTCAGACCTTCATGCTAATAGCTTCACAGGGTAAGAGGTATAACTATTTCCTTTCATGTATACTATTCACTTGTGTCTTTGCTGATTTACATACTGATGTTAATCATTCAGTCCAAACTTAGAAAGTCTCCCAAAAAGGGTAAAAAAAGAGACAAGGTAATCAATAGATCCAGACTCATCAATGACATAAATGTTAGATTTATTGGATAGGGACTTTAAAATGACTATGAGAAACTGTTGAAGATCAAATAGAAAAGAAAAAAGAATATGTTTTAAAGGATAGGGAACGTTAGCAGGGAGATACATTCTATAAGAAAAAGTCAAATGGAAAACCTGAAAATAAAAACAATACAAAAATTAAATAATTCTTTACAATTCAGCTGAGGAAAGAATCAAAATTATGTCTTTAAAAGATACCCAAACTGAAACACGGAGAAGAAAAAATAATGGAAGTGAAATTAAAAACAAAAAACAGAACAGAGAATCAGGAGTCATAGAACAACATCCAATGATGTTGGTGTTTTTTGAGTAGTCCCACAGAGAGATCTGATAAATAACAAAGCATATTTTTGTGTGTATATATACATACATGTACATAGTAAAATGTGATACTAATAATGGAAAAGACAGTTCCAATAAAAAAATTCTGAAAGGTGCTAGAGTACAAAATTGATAACAAAAATCATTAGCTTTCTAACATTCAAACAGCCCATTAGAACCACTTAGAATGCAAATGCAAAAATTGTGACCTGTGGGCCAAATCTTGCCCACTGACTGTTTATCTAAATAAAGTTTTGTTGGGACAAAACATAGACATTAATTTAATACTCGTGTATGGCTTTTTTCACCCTCAAATAGCAAAAGAGGCCATCTGTTCCTTAAAGCCTAAAAAGTTTATTAGATTGCCCTTTACAAAGAATGTTTTGCTAACCCCTGACTTAGAAGATATAGTGGAAGAAAAGATCTCATTTATGCTCAAAGTAGAAATACTAGCATCTAGAAGATATGCAGAGTTCCTAAATGACATAAAACTTTGGCAATACAACTAAAAAGGTATACCATCAACAGAACTCAATGTGACAAAATACGATCCTCTCAAAATTAACCTATAGGAGAAGCACAGTCTCAACAATAATAGCAATAACTTTTTTTTAAGAAGTCTGACTTTCAACAATTAGGCATATATCCTTTAAAAAGATATACCAAATTTTAATAGAGGTAGGTATCTGTAAAAAGGGAAAAAGAGGCTTGGTGCCCATACTCAGTGGTTAGGGCACTGGCCACATACACTGGGGCTAGCAGGTCGAACCTGGCCCGGGTCTGCTAAACAACAGTGACAACTACAACAAAAAATAGCCAGGTGTTGTGGCAGGCACCTGTGGTCCCAGCTACTTGGGAGGCTGGGGCAAGAAAATTGCTTAAGCCCAAGAATTTTGAGGTTGCTGTGAGATGTGACGCCATAGCACTCTACTGAGGGCGACATAGTAAGACTCTGTCTCAAAAAAAATGGGAAAAAGAATGAGAGGGAAACATTTTAATTGATACACACTTTTACTTTATGCATTTTGTTTAAGTATTACCTATTTAGAAGATAATCAAAAATTAAAATTTAGTTAAAAAAGCTAAATGAAATGAAATACAATATTCAAAGGTGAAATCACAACATACAACTACAATAATTTTCTCAAGTCATTTGGCAAATTTAAAGCTTCTTGCACCAGAATTTTACCTGATGTTCTTGAAAAACTCAATAACCTATAAAAATTAATATTGAATAATTTATAGTTTATATATAATGAGGTGAACTCTAAGGATTGAAAAGAATGGGAATTTAGCCAAACATTTTAAGACATACTGCAAAGGTACACTATTAAAAAGTATAGATTAATGGGAGAGGCAGAGCTGAGATAATTCAGAAATAGGTCCTTATTATGAAATTTAGATACACATGCCTCTTATAAAAGAGTGGGCAAAGCAATGAACAAAATATAGGATACTTGATACATTATGCTGGGTAAATCCAGTTTAAAATTGGACCCTGACCATAGACGTCAGTCGGTTTAATGACATAAATGTGAAAGAGAATTATATAATACATTGAACAGAAGGGCAAAGACGAAAGTATTTTATAAACCACTGGGAAAAGATTTATTAAATACGAACTAAAAATGGATGTAGAAATTAGTTGAAAACAAAATAGCATTTCAAAATTAAGCCTTCTTTTAAATAAAAATTAACGGACGAAAATAGAAGCTATTTGGTTAACAAATGTTAACAGATTACAGAACCGGAAAGTAATTTTAAAAGATGAAAACCAACAAGTGATGGACTACAACAGACACTTTCAATGTGATTGATTCTATATCCTTGGTGGTAAAAAGTGTAGCCCCCCCTGTGCCTGACTCAGTGTCTGTGTGAGGATTAGCCCGTAGTCTGCTCCTGCAACTAATTATTCAAATGACTAAAGTTAAATGTGCTTTTGTAATAACAATAAATGTTGTCATCTTCCCTTTTTAAAAAAAAATGTTTTTTTTTACGATGTGAAAAAATTAATTTTTAATGTGAAGAGCACAGACAGGTCATAAAGATATAAAATATGCCTATGATATTAAAATTTTACAGATGGAGGCTCTTAGGAAAAAATGCCTGTAAAAGCTTCTTCGAAAGGGTGATAAGGAAAAAATAAGAAAGAAACATTGGATTAGAAAATATAATAGAATATTCTTAAGTCAACAAGAGTAGAAAATTAGGCAAAAGATATGTATAGGCAGTCCACAGAAAAAGAGGTCTAAATGTTCAAATGTTTTTACAATAAAAATGGCTAATTTAAACCATGTTACACTCATCTGAATGGCAAATCAGGGAGAGCATAATACTCAATGTTAGCAAGGATATGGGCAGAGTGAATTTGGTGTACTACGTGTATGAGTGTCCGTCTTATAGTCATTCTGAAGCACAATCTCATCGCATTTGTTTAAGTTGAATATGTTTATATCCAGGATTGGGAATCGTAGATCTATACCCTAAAGAAGTTCTCAAAAAGTTGGCACATGCACCATGTTTTTATGTTTGTATGAGCTAATCAACCAGATAGATAATGCCAGTTTACTCATTTACATCAACGAGATGCCACGGATGTACATGATGGAAATATGTGTAGCAGGTAAATGGATGCACATACAGCCAGATGGGTAAGTTTCAAACACAGATCTAACTTTGAAACTCTAAAATGCTGAACAGTATTCGTGGCTAATACCATTTAGGTAAATTTAAGACGTACTCACATTAAACAGTATTACACTCTTCATACCGACATGCACATGAAATTGAGTTCCATGGGAAAAAAGAAATAGAAATGAGGATCTAGGATAAAAGGGCAACAATTAAAAAGAGTTTGTATGACTCCTGCAACACTTTATTCTTTTTTATTTCCATAGCAACTATCATCTTCTACTATCATATATAATATACTTACTTTGTTCATTATTTAATGTCTCTTTTTGCTAGGATTTAAGGTCAATAAAGACAGGGTATTATTTTCTTTTTGTTCAAGGTGTCTCAGAATATATGTTAAATCACCACAATGCATGAGCCATAACTGGTGATGAAAATTATTTGATAAATATCAGTAAATGAGTGAGGATAATTTGCCATAATTTGCTTTAGCAGATTACCTCTCTCAAGCTTGCTCAATTGAAACAGCATGCCTCTACTTGGTGGCAGTTTTCTGAGCTGAACATAAGGTGAAACATGGCTTATTTGCTTACTGTAATTCAGAAACCGTCGCCAAAATTCAGAGCTGTGCCAAGAAACCTCTGGCTTCCGAAGCTCGATGAGGGTTTTTGAGGCACTCAGCCAGTAACCTTTGTATTTACTCTTATCACTGAACAGATCTACATGATGCAAACAACATCCACACTTTCTTGATGTGATATTATGACACATTGTTCTTAACCTTACAATAGCATTTTTAGGTCACTTTTATTCATGGTCTTAGGTGTGGGTGCTATCCAAACTATTTGCCACTAACCTGTCAAAAATCACTTTTATATCTCTATATCTGTCTTGTCTCTTTCTCTATCAAGATGTGAATTAACTATAATTCCCTTAATTACAATTATGGAAAAGTGACTTTTTAGTAAGATTCTCCCTTCCCTCAGGGTAGGGATTGTGTGTTTTTGGAGGTTATACAAGAATCTAGAAGTCAAATCTATGTTTTCCTATAATTATTATTTTTGTGTTATAATTGATGCTACCTGTCAGCATCTCTGAGAAAAGGTCCTAAAAACAATAATTAAGAAAAAAGGTTAATATGCCAAGGAGGACCAGTTTTCACCTACTGATCATAGCTTTCTCTTTTCAATGCTCTTCTGATTTAGAGTCTGCTTGGTGATGATTCATGTGCTAAACATTATTCTAACAAATGGGATATGTATGTGGTTATTGGAAGTAAGTAAAGTTTCTGGGTGGATGAACAAGGTGATGTCATAGGCATCTGTCACATGTGGCCACCTGCAATTAGTACAATGCACTGTAGTTCAGTAGATTCTCATCTGTGTAAATCAAATGCTTTTAATGATGTGTTATACAGAAACAAAGAATACCCATGTTTATTAGGGAGCCTTACTTGTTTCCAGGGTACAGAAAGATAATTCGAGCGCAAGTGAAACGTACCGATTGTAGACTGATTCAGAATGGGCTACACAGAGAAAGAGAATATCCATGTTTGTGGTTCTGGTCACAATGGGGGTGACCTGTTTCTGGATAAAGGCATGGTGGCAGCAGGAACCTCCTTGCTAGAGGGGAACCCAAATGATTCTACAGTATTCCTGCCACAGTCCTTGGAATCTCAGTGCAGACTCTGTTCTATAGGAAGAATCTCTAAGCTACAGAACAAATACACTGTAATACAAGTCATCTCAAAGATGGGAAAACAGAATAGATACTCTAGCCCAGGTGTCCTCAAACTTTTTAAATAGGGGGCCAATTCACTGTCCCTCAGACCATTGGAGGGCCGGACTATAGTTGAGAAAAAAAAAAAAAAAACTATGAACAAATTCCTATGCACACTGCACATATCTTATTTTGAAATAAAAAATAAAATGGGAACAAATACAATTCACACCAACGCATGTTGCCCGCGGGCTGTAGTTTGAGGACCCCTGCACTAGCCAATGATATTATGCAAAGTCAAATGACAAAAGTTTTTAAAGTTCTTTTCTTGAAATTGATAGTAAAATATAGGTAAAGCATTTAGCCAGATACATAGTAAATCTAATAAATATTTCTACAATTAGTTATTTTTAATAACTAAAAATGTGGTTATTTATTTTTAATGTTTCACATTGGAACCCGAAACATACACTTATACACATATAATTAAAAACAACCACGTGAAATAACACGTCTTTACAAAATTCAAGTCTGCTTAAGTACAAAAAAACATTGCAACAATTTTACAACTCACTAGTGTTATGCACAATATAAAAAATACTGTCCTAGACTGATTATACAGGATTTAAATATATTAGTCAGTGAGCACTAGTGAAAACTAGGATTTCTGAGTAATGACTCTAACCTTTAGAGGGTATTTACACAAGGGGCAGTTCTCTCATGCATTTAGTTATAGCATCAAGGTTTCCCCGCCAATTGCTCTCTGGTGCCCTCTAGGAGACTGAACTAAGACTTGATTTAGTATTTCCGTTCCTCTGTTTCCAACTATAATAGAAGGACTGATAACCAAGTAAAATAAGGAAGTAAGAAGCACGGAACAATAGTTGAGAGGGGATTTCAAAATTGTTTCATTCGTATTGTTTTTCTTTTCTTATTGCAAAAATATCCATGATTATTACAGAAATTTTCAAAGTAGAGCTAAATAAAAAGAAGAAAATAAAATCACTCATTAAATTGTAAACTAGAGATTATTACCTGCAGTAATCCAGATCTGGTATTAAGAAAGAAACCATATAGTGATTCAATCAAGGCAAGCCTCATATAAAAATCTCATTGCTGTAAATAAAATTGATGCATGTATAAACTCAAAAATTTGCAAGCACAATCTCTTAATGACGAACAATAATTATCCCTGACAGGTAGTGCTATGATGAGCTTTTATTGTTTTCTTAATTTGTGCTTATGTTAACCTAAAGTGTTGGATTGAGTACATGTTACTTTTATAATAAAAAAGGCAATTTTATGTTTAAGAAGAAACGATTCCACTGTGTTAACACATTACTTCTTAAAATGCATCACTTGGGACTGTTTGCCTGAACGTGCTTTCAGCCTCCTTATTCTCCTACATTTCATCTCAGGCTCAATCTCTGCAGCACCACCCACACAAGCAACATTCACACAACACTAGCAGAAACACAGGGAGACACTGTGAGTAAAATGGGGCTGTGCCATGATCTGAGCTGAGCAGGGCCCTGGAGGAGGGAGGTACCAGTGGGAAGCACATTGAGGGGTCAGGGTAGCTGACCAGAACAAGTGGGGGGGGGAAGTGTGGAGGTGACAAGTTCAGAGCTGCCACAGGGCCAGGAAGGGGCCTAGAAGTGCTCAGACCTGGCGACCTGGTGGATCCAGCAGGCCAGCCTGTCTCCACCCCTAGAGGAGCAGACTGGAGGGCTAATTAGGGGCTTTTCAGGGAGGAGCGAGCTAGTCCTGGCTGTGCTGATGGCCAGGAGTGAGGATGGCAGTGAGCTCAAGAGCAGGCATTCACGGTGGTGTTACCCAAAGGAGTCTCAGTGCAGGGGTGAGCCTGAAGCTAGATTAGGGAAATTGAAGGGGAGAGGGAAGAGAGGAAGAGAAGTCAGCAAGTGCAGAACTCTCCGGGTACTTGTAATGGGGGACACAGAAGCAGGCAATGGTGCAGGGGTAGGTTGAGTGCTGAGACCTGCAGGGAGGACTTGAGGGACTGCAGAGGCACAGAGCCGAAGTTTCTGGGCTTCTTTCTGGGATGAGGGCTCTAGTGCTCAGAACGGTAGAGCTCACTTTACCCAGTAGTACAGCAACCATAAGAGGATAGAGCCCTCAGGCATGGAGGGGGCATGTGCAGTGGTGGGATGGTCTCCCGGGGAAGCAAACAAAAAAAAAAAATGCATCACTTGGAAAATCACTAGTTCTCTTTTGTGCTTAAAATGCTTAAAGCTATAAGCCTGGGCAACACAGTGAGACCCCATTTTTTTAAAAAAAAAATTATCCTTCACATATAATTTTTTCAGTATACTGATTGCAACCTGGAGGAAGATATTTGGTCAACTGAAACTCATTTTTCATATTTTTTCTGGAGGAATATTATTTGCTGTGATAGGGAATATCAATAAAACACCACAGGGAAGCTCAAGGATAACATTAAACTGACAGATTTGCAGGAATAGCAACTTCATTATAATTGTGTCAACACATTTCTTCCAAGAGATGACAATAACAAGGCATTTATACAATTATCTGCTTTTAAAACAGGTGTCCAGAAATAAAAGAATATTTATTTGGTGGTGTTTTATAACTAAATACATCACGAATCACATTAAAAAGTAAATTGCCTTCATTGATTACATAAACATAATTATTTAATTCTGCTAGAAAAGAGACATAATCATCTATTGTGCATCAATGTGATACAGTAAAAATATTTGGAAAATATAACATGCACATTGATCACTTAGTTCTCAAAATTCTATTTCATGAAATTAGGTTAATCATCTTTAAATTTCTTCTTGTTGGTTACTTAATATTTTGTTTTCTGTCTTGGAAGCTAAGACCCGACCCCTGTGTCTATTATAAATTCCAACTTTTCAGTTTACATTAAATTGATCACTTCCAGAGTTCTCTAAACTTCAAGTACAAAGCTAAATCTTGAAGATAAGCCATTTTTAAAAATTATATTACATACAATGTCTCTAATTTTAGAATTACATTATAAGGACCTATAGAACATAAGTCTCAAAGATAAAGTGTCAGATCTAAACCTATCACAAATGTATCATTACATTTATGCTTATTTTTAAATTTTTTTTTTCTGTTTAGTAAAGTAAATAGCCTAAATGATGGCTTTTAAAATGATCCAAATGATATGAATTTTTTCTCGTTAAAAAATGACAGAATGATTTTTATTGACAAGAGCTATTTTTCCACATGTCCAGAAATATCTTATTGTATCACAAGCCTCAAAAGCATATTAAGATACTTTTAAGATACATAGACTTACTATCTATGTATTTTTTATTTTCTTATTTTTGGCCATGAGTTGTTTAAAGGGAGTGTGTTCATACATACAAACGAAAGAAGAACACTTGAATTCTACGGAAATAAAGAGAAAACAAAATTAAGATCAATTAGCTTCTACACTGATACCCCACATAAAAGGTACTGTCCATGACTCTTTTCTACAAACATCAGGAGCCCCTTTTCAGTTGTCTACCTCAACCTGATACGGAGGCTGACACTGAAGGATGCCTCCTTGGTTTCACTGGTAATAAATGACTTCCTACAGCCACACCCAAGACTCTCTCGGTAGTGCCTGTGTCCTCCGATAAAATTCAGTCCATTGGCTGATCCTACATTTTCATTCATATTTCTTTCACATATCAACATATGGAAAATGTAACTAATATAAAGAAAATTACAGGATTTAATCATTCTGAATGGAATTATAGGTCCTACATGTTTATATAATTGAGGGCACTGTGTTTTAGTGACAGAAAATGTTATTTGAAACTTTATTAGCAGAGATAGAAGTGGCATATATTAAAAGTAAACAACATAACACAACCCCAAGGTGCACTGGAAAGAAAATGACTTCTGGAATCAACTGGATCAAAGATTGAGTCAAGTGCTACAGAATGGATAATTTTGGCCTAGTTGCTTAGCCTCACAGAGACCCAGTTTCTCCATTTAAAAAATGAGAAACAGTTGCACAGGGTTTCTGCAATATGTGGTAACCATGAGAAGACGGTGAGATGATACATCAACTGGTCACAAAGTTCAGTGCATAGTAAGCTATTAATATGGCATTGTTTTATTTCTAGAATGACAAAAAAAGGATAACAGTTAGGCATTTTCATTGCCTAAATAATCTGTATGTATGTATGTGTGTGTGTGTATATATATATATATATATATATGTATATATATATATATGATGTGCATATGTATATATATGTCTCCACCCTAACATTTTCATTGCTAAATATATATATGATGAAATATATATAACGAAATAATAATGAAATATATATATAATGACATATCGTCGAGACTCTGAAAAGTAGCATGTAAACTACCGAAGTGGGACCCTGTTTTATAAGTACACCACCCACAAAACTCTCAATCCTTTTCCATGTCAATTCTAGTTCCTCGTTCAAATTTCATTGTTTTCAGGTTTTTACATCTCCTCATTTGAAACTCATGACACATTTATTAAATTACTTTTCAACTGTGATTATATCTCTTAGAAAGTACTACTCAGTAATATAGAAATAACCTGATTTTGTTCGGATAGCCTACACTGGTATTAAGACCTTACTAAGTTTGGGAGTTACTCTAATAAGTGGGGAAAGTTCGTAACTAATTTTTATTAAATAAATTGATCCAAAAGCCTCTTAGAAACCAAAATTAGAAATTTGTTAAACAATATTATGATAGAAAATTGAGATAAAATAAACAAACTTTCATTATAGAAGAGGCTGATTAAAGATAAACAAAAACAACTGAATGAGATGTCCACAGAGGACTTTGAGAAAATCTAATGTATTCCTAGAATCCAGAAGGCAGCTAATTCCTGGGAAAGCCCTGAGAAGTCCTGACCCTTATCTATCACTTCTAGCCTACTTTGAGTCTTTGTATAACCAGGAAGAGAAGGCCGAGACAAAGATGTAAATTGCCTGGCTAATTGTTGAAGTTATATAACATGATAAACACAAAGCCCCTCTGCAAAGTCTGAGAAACTTATTAATTCAAAGCATTTAAGGAAATCATTGCTTAATCACTAGCTGATTATGATACCTGAGAAGAAATTTCAGTTGCTTAATATGACAAAGAATATGGATGAACTTTATAGAATTCATCCAGGAAAATTATTAAACAAACACATAGTAGCAAGAAAACAACAACAAAAAATTTTTGGAGAAAGGAGAATTGAGTTTTAGAAATGACATATATTTGATTAAATATCCAGTTATTAAAAACATATACTTAAGGATACTTAAGAAATTACAAAGTATGTGTGACCATAAATAGGAAAAAAGGCAGTCAATAGGAAATATGTGTGAAGAGGCCTATGCATTGTACTTACTAGTTAATGATAAATTAAATTAGCTATTATAAATATAATGAAAGATTTTAAAAAATCTAAAAATTAAGGAAAAGCATAAGAATAATATTTTTCATAAAAAGCACTTATCAATTAAGAGACAGAAATTATAAGAATGATGGCCAGGTGCCTTGGCTCATGCCTGTAATACTAGCACTCTGGGAGGCCAAGATGGTTGGATTGTCTGAGTTCACAGGTTCCAGACCAGCTTGAGCCAGAGTGAGACCCCGGCTCTAAAAATAGCTGGGTGTTCTGGCAGGCACCTGTTGTCACACCTACTCAGGAGGCTGAGTCAAAAAAAAAAAAATCACTTGAGCCTAAGAGTTTGAGGTTGCTGAATTTGAGCTATGATACCAAGGGTGACAAAAAGAAAAAAAAAAAGAATTATAACAATGAGTCAAGTAGATATTCTAAAATTGAAAGCATGAACTAAAATAAAAAATCCACTAGAGATATTTACTATACTAACTGGCCAAAGAAAGAATCAGCAAACTAAAAGACATGTAAATTTTCATTATCCAGTCTAAAGAGAAGAAAGAAAAATTATGTGGAAATATGAACAGGGCCCTCAGAGACCTGTAAGACAGATAAAGTATGCTAGCATAAATATAATGGGATTTCTTGAAGAAGAGAAGAGGTAAATAAAGGTAGAAAGAATATTTAAAGATATAATAGCTATAACCTACATATCCAAGAAGTTTTAATAAATTCTGGTAGGGTAAATTCAAAATAATCCACATCTAGAAACGTCATACTCAAATTACCAAAACTGAAAGGCAAAGAGAGTATCAAAAAAACATAAATATTAAGGACTTATCACATACAATTCATCCTCAACACACTAAAAGCTGACTTCTCATTACAAACCATGGAGGTCCCCAAAGTGCTGAAGAAAAGACTAACAACTAATGATTCTATATCCAGCAATATTATTTCTAAAAAAATTGGAGAAATTATGAAATGAAAACATATGGTTTAATGTACAAAAATCAGTAATGTAACACATCATACTAATAAAGGAAAATTAGGAGATTTTATCACTAGGAGAGCTGCTCTATGAGAAATACCAAATAGAGTCCTTGGGCTAAAATGAAAGGTCAGTAGACAGTGACACAAATCCACATGGAAGAATAAAGAATTCAGGAAAATAAACAACATAGGGAAATATAAAAGACAATTTTTGTCTGTAACACTTTCTATCCTGTTTAAAAGACAACTGCACGAAGCAATAATAACATAAATTTTGAAGAGTTTACAAATTATAAAGACATAATTTATATTGCGATGTCAGTGAAAAGTAAGAGATTAAGAAAGGAGCTATGTGGAAGCAAAGCTTTTGTATACTGTTGAAATTAAGTTGGGATATATCGTTTTAACTTGGGAAGTTACTTGCAATCCCAAGTATAACTAAGAAAATAAGTCAAAAATTTAAAATAAAAAATAACATACTGCAAATTGTTATTTATCATAACAGAGGGCAATGTTAGAGAAACATAGAATCAAAAAAGTATCCTTTGCTTGCTTACAGAACTTAATGCAAAGTATTTCAAAATGATTTTGAAAGAAATGTTACCTTGCAACAGTAAATTCTCTCTGAATAAGAGAAAAATAAAATTTTGTGGTTGAGAAATTGTGAGGATTATTTTGTAGACCTTGGTGCTCTAATAATCTTTGACAAAATAATTTAACATACATTTATTGAGGAATTAGTATCTATAAAATATATAGCATGTTGCTACAGATTAAAACACATAGCCCTTGACATAAAAGGGTTTTAAATATGGTGGCAATATATAAATAAATTTAATTTGGGTATATACTACATATATCATGTGCTATGTTTTTCCAGAAGATAAAACTGTCAACTATACCTGGAGAATGCAAACAACCATCTACATTAAAGCTAGATTTTGAATGACAAAAAGAATTTGCCATGAAGAAATGAAAGTGACATTCATTTTTAAAAAATATTTGTTGAGCAACTAATATATTTTTATGTTGAAATGATATTTGAAGAACTCCAACCTCCAGAATATAATGTTTCTATATGTACATGGCAGATTATTCACAAAATTTTCCCTTATTTGTGATTGGTCATTACCCACTAGGCAAAAGAATAAGTAGTTAAGTGCAGAACATAATATTATTTTTTAACTTACAAATAATTCCAAAAATAAATCTATTACTTTAAGGTGTCATCTGACTCTCTAATAGGTTTTGTAGTTAAAAAAATGCATACATACACATGTTTTAAACATTACCTTTTAAGATATATATATTTATACGATACCAACTATTTTCATTAAATATCAAGCTTTATAAAATTCATGCTTCCTAAAACAACATTCTGGCAAGCACACTGTGTTTACAATAATGTACTAATAAGTGATGGAACTTAGCAGCTGACAACTAAAAATTGTCAGACTGAGAGTTAGATCTGTTTGAAAGTAGGTCAGTGTGATGAGACTTGGCAAGTTTTTCCAAGTTGGCTTTTTAGGGGTAAGGAGATGCCTTAAATTTATTAACTAACTCAAAAGTAGGGCAGCTGTGAATGCTAGGTTGAGAGATGCTTAGCGTAAGTGAAAATTACTTTTCCCAGATCGGGCATGTTCCCTTGTAATGAAAAAGAAATATGTATGCATAAAATATAGGAAAAAATTCTCATATAATTTTTCCCACCTTCCATTTTCAGTGCATTCAAAGGCATTGTATGGTTTTTGTATGATTGTAACTGTTGTGGTCCTTGAGCAGCAGGTGAGACACAAGGTGAACAAGCCATTTCTGAAGCACCCAGCCACCAGCTTCTCAAGGTGAGTAAGGCACTGAAACTTGGTGCTACATGGACTTTATTCCTGTATCATGATGGCAGCCATCGAGATACAGGAATACACAAAAATTCCATGATACAGGAATACATGAAATTTTATTTTTCTTTTATTCAGAGAGAATTTACTGTTGCAAGGTAATATTTATTTCAAAATATTACTGCAGGCCGACAGATGATGCCCAGCTGCTCTTTAGAAAGCACTTACACATCCCGTCTGTGCTGAGTCCCTGTGGATTGCTGTCTGGTTGAGTCCCTGCTCACTCTCTCATTAGCAGGAAGTCCATCCAAGCACTAAACATTTGTCAAAGTTATTTTTTTTTTTGCCTTTTCTTTGTTTTTTCAGATATCTTCAAAATTTTTACTAGGAAGGTGAGAACTCAAGAGTGTATCCTTAACTCTTTCTTTTATATTTCTTACTAAGAAAAAAATGGATGTGTCTGGGGCAAAAAAAATCACAAAATTTAAATATTGATAATTTTTGACCGAGTTAGTTTTCTTAGAGAGATCCTATCCTCATCTAAGAATCTGAAATGCACAAAAGTATGTCATTATGGTGATGTTCGTCAAGGAACATAATTGTTTTAAAATATAAAAGAGTAAATTCATAATTAAATAATAATCAAAGAAGAAACTATTACAGGGGCCAACAAAACCACATTTACAAACAATGTAATAATTTTAAAAATTCTTATGATATAAAGAAAATGCTGCACATAAAATTATAAACACTCCCCCACACACATGTATATACAAATAGGAAATCAGGTGGGGAGGAAAAAAACAATAAAGAACTATCGCAGTTAATGATTTCTTGATGGTTTTCACGTTTAGATTTCAAAATTTCCCAGAGTTAAATTTTAAAAATATAAATAAGCAAAACTTGGGAAAAGAATAATGGAAATGTAATTATTTTAGTCCCTTAATGATCTGCATGGGTTCCCTGATAGCTGTAGGACACTCCAACTACAGACCACTGATAATGTGACTGTTCCTTACAGCTACAGTCTCACAATTACTTTTTTTCCATTGGTTGAATTCATGCTATAGCTTTTTTTAACATTTTGCTATCTGCTGATCCTTCTTTAAAACTCACTTTTCCTTTATAGGTCCCTAATTATCAATATTGCTTAATTTTACTCATCCTTCATGATCCAATCCAAGTATCATCCCAGTGTAAGAAGAGGCTATATTTGGGTTATGTTTCTATCTTATAGAATCCAATGTAGCAATATTTCTCCAGCTTTTTACCTTGGATGAAGATAATAAGAATATAATTAACATGTTCATTCAACAAGATGGGTCTCTATGTCAGCATTATTTACTTCCCCTTATAAGGAACCAATAGTCAGAGCCACTATTTTTACTCAATTAAGTAGGCATTCTTCTATTTTTCCTACCATTCATCCATTAGTATTCTCTTCTGTCCGAAAACAATAAGCCATTCTTAAAAGAGACTTGCAACACTCTGGATACACTTTACTGACAACTTCCTCCTATTCTATGCACTGCTGTAATTAGCGTTACAAAACTTTTGGAACAAGGTTATTCTGATATTTTTCATTTTGGCTTTCAGAGTCAAATTTTCGTTCCAAGTGATTTTCCAATAAAAATTATATAATTGCTTGTGAAATCACTGTTAACAACAATAATATTAATATATAACAAATCCCCCCACTATAACAACCATCTTGACAGTTACATTATAGTCTTTATTCTCCTCAACAGTATTCTAGGTACAGGTAATTTTCTCTCGTTTTAAAGATAAAACATTAAAGCTCAAAGAGGTTAAATTATTTAAGGATACACAATCAGAAATAATCTGGTCTAGGATTCCCATGTAGGTTTATCTTTTCTCCAGAATCCATACCTCTGCACCAAATGAAGTAAAAATTTAAGCACATCAGCTTACTTTATTTTATTTTTATTATTATTAATCATCATGGAAAAAAAGACTAGAAGATAAATAAAGATATTTGTTTTTACTTTATATTTATTTATTCATTTATTTATTTATTTATTTATTTATTTAGAGACAGAGTCTCAAGCTGTTGCCCTGGGTAGAGTGTCATGGCGTCACAGCTCACAGCAACCTCAAACTCTTGAGCTTATGCGATTCTCTTGCATTGGCCTCCAAAGTAGCTGGAACTACAGGTGCCCACCACAACACCTGGCTATTTTTTGGTTATAGTTGTCATTGTTGTTTGGCAGGCCCAGGCTGTATTCAAACCTGCCAGCTCCAGTTTATGTGGCTGGCACCCTAGCCTCTTGAGCTACAGGTGCCGAGTTGTACTTTGAGTTTTTAAAATTAATATAAAATGGCATATTTCTTTCAATCTCTATACAAGATAATTTAATAAACAAAGAAGTGCTTAAATTAGAACAAAACCAGCTCTTAGCAAGAATAAACAATTTTCTGATTGTTAACACTAAGAATAGGCTACAGCATAACAAGAGATGTTCTGAAGTACTTGTCCTTGGGGACCATTTATATAGGCGAGAAGGCCATCTGGATGATTTGAGTGCTAATTTGCATAGCATTAAAAAGTTGAACCATATGATCTTATGAGTTCCTTGGGGTAATGTGGCTTCATTTCATTGGTGTTCATCTCTTCCACATATAAATTATTTTAATATGATAAGCAAAGATATTCTTATTAAGCCATCTACATTGCTATGTATAAGAGGAATGCTTTGGTCAAGATATTTTAAGCTGTGGATATTTTCATCATTTTAAATATATATTTAAAATCTTAGCTTTCTGTCCAGAATAAGCACATGTGAGATACAAGTTATCCAACTCAGGTGGTACATAACAACCAAATCTTCAATGTCAGCCAATAGTTACTTTACTAAAATTCAGTTAGTTCTATTAAGTTTAATAGCATGCAAAGAAATACATACTTATTTTCTCATAATAATGGTTTTATAACTTTAGTTCTAGTTAATATTGATTTTTCTTAGTAAGTCTATAGAAAAAATAATTAGGTAGCTACCCTGCAAATCTGGGAGAGGTTGTCACTACCAATTTGGTATGTAATACTAACTTCTAGTCAACCTGTATTTCTGCATGATGAATTCAAGAAAGACCAAAATAAAATAATGGCTCATGCCTCTGGTGAAAAAATTATATGGCTAAAATCAAGTGTGTGAATAAATTAACTATCAATAATATAAATAATAATTAATAATCAAAATTGGTCAATGGAAAATAACAAATGACTAGATTCTATTTGTCTGCTTTTTTCTAGAATTCTTTTTTTTTTATGGGTAGTGTTTTATTTTTTGAAGAATGGTTCTAGAACATCACACTAAATCAAGCTGAAAGGCAAAATTTAAAATAGACAGTTTATAAGGGTAAGTTATAACATATGTAGTGATTGTTCATTCTATAAAATCTTGATCTTAGACCTTATGATACACCCAGTTGGCAGAAACACCTGGTTTTCCAAATAGCCAGTCATTTTTCTCTTGTCTGCAAAGACTTCTTCTCATTAGCTGCCTTCTGCTTTTGTTGCATGATCTCAGAATCCCTCTGCTTTCTCTGAGAGGTAGTTAAGCTATTCTCTTTTGTTTTTCCCTTGCTAATTTCCTGGGTTTTCTTCATGTTTTTTTGGCGGGCAAGTTCTCGTTGATTTCCACGGGCCATTCCAACTACCGGACGAATCCTGGAAGAGAACAACTGGAAAACCAACGGTTCCCCTGCACGCTCAACTGCTGTTGCCACCCTTTGCTCGCCTAGAATTCTTAATTGACAAACCAAACCTGTTATCTAATAAAATAAGGGATTTAACATTATTTAATGGAAAATTCCTTTGTGAAGATCTCTTATCTAATTTCACTGAAATTTAATTAATGACGTTTTCTTGATAATGAGGGCCTTTGGAGTCTTAAGCCTTTTGCTTGGCATTCGAAATACACTGTAGCTTAGATATCTAATATCGAGCTAATGGATTAGTATGACCATCTTTATTTTAAGTTGAGGAAGCAACATTAGCGAAAAAGCCGACCCGTTCTCGCTCACCCAGCTAGAAATTGGAAAAGAAAATGTGACACGTGTGTCCCTAAATACTGTGACCTGAGGACAGAGATGCTAAATGTGGATTCTGAATTATTTTAAAAGTACATAATTTTCTGAAAATATATGCAGAAATAAAATGTCTGCCATTGCCCTAACATGTAATTCTCCATTTGCCTCTCAGATATTGAGTAAGGGCTGGCTGAGTTTTTTTCTCCTTTTTTGGTGTGGATGAATCCCGCAGCTGGCTCAGTGGGGTAGACCATCAGGTATGTGCACAGGACTCCTAGGGGTTCTAAACTCAGTGGTGGCTGGATTTCTGAACCAGAGGTGACCACCATCACTCAACTGATTCTTCACCTCCACACAAACAGAGTTAAATGCAACTTTTGAAAATATAATGGAATAAAAAGTTCAGGTTTTTAAGATAATTCCATTTAGATCATCATGGTTATTGGGAGAACTCTATGAGACTTCTACATTAAAACTAAAGAGAACCCTAATAACATTTTTCAGATCTCAGAAATATTATATATGTCTTTGCATTCAAATCAAGACAATTGTCATTCCAGATAGCATTTTAAGTATTCTAGATTTTTTTTTTTTTTTTTTGCAGTTTTTTGCCGGGTTTGAACCCACCACCTGTGGTATGTAGGGCTGGTGCCCTACTCCTTGAGCCATAGGTGCTGCCCTAAGTATTCTAGATTTATCAGGAAAATTACATCCTAAAGTAATTATGCTTAAGAAATCAGTACCAAAGTATTTCATCTCGTTAAGACAGGGAATGTGCTAGAAATTCTGCAAATTCTACAGAGTTCCTTATTTGAAAAAATAAGAAATGAATAAACATGGCATTGATTTAAGAAAAAGATCCTTCTCCACAATCCATAAACCATAGCCATATAACTAAAGAAAGCAATTATTTTTTGGAAAGTAATCACACCTATTAGGTTATTTTTCTTGCAAGGGAAAATTAAGCAAACTCTTTGCTATATCAGAATCTGTTGACTTTTATTTCATATACTAAAATCTAAAACCCTGATCATTAGAAAACATTTAATTATAAAACATTGGTTAATGGGGCAGCACCTGTGGCTCAGAAGAGTAGGGCGCCAAACCCATATGCCAAAGGTGGCGGGTTCAAACCTAGCCCCGGCCAAAAAAACTGCAAAAAAACCCCAAAAAACAAAATTGGTTAGTTAAATTGAAGTTAGTTATCTTCAATCCAAATTTCTTTTCCTTGGTAGTTATGTCACTAACCTGTCTAAAGAGATATCAAGAAACTGGAACTTCCCAAGATTTTAGAACATGCGATTTAACAAACCAAATCAGCAAAATAACTTATTCTAACTCATTTTTTTCACCTTTAGTTGTTTAATGCATAGACTTCTTAAATTACTTTTCATTTATTCCTCTACTTTATTTAGCAAGTCAAGGAACAACAGTGAATAGACCAACATCAAAACATACTGTCTTCTCTGCTGATAAATTCCCAGCACAAGGCTGACTTAAATAATATTTGTAGTTTTGGTTTTTCTAAAAGGGGTATGTTCTTATTCTGGAAAAATATACACCATTACAGTGTGTCAAATCTGGAGATTTGGTCATGTGAAATACTCATTATGATTATGAGTCTGCAAAGGCTTTCAGAGTTATTTATTGCTCTTTAAAACATTAATTTAGATTTATAGAAGCATTTTTCCTATGTTACAAATCATCTCCTAACATCTAATGTTATTTCATCAGTAATCAGGTCTTCAACTGGTTGGAGTCAAGGATAGACGAACAGTGGGAATAAGCATTTAAATAGTACTTCCCATTATGTTTTGGCAATAGCCAAAAGCCACACGCAATAAAGATGGTTCCAGTCCATGAACCCCTGTATCACTCTCCCTCCGGAGAAACCCCAACTGCCCCCTTCTATCATCGCCCGACCCAGCAGGAAGCAGTTAGATCGAGTCTTCGCCCCTTTTCCCTAACAG
>CAUYRH010000676.1:0-19696 GCA_963574655.1 Perodicticus potto
TGTACTGACTGAATACATTTAAAAGAAAATATATTTTGAAACCTGTTCTGCTATGAACAGAGATAACATATCTTTTTACTATGCTGTTGGTTTTTAGGTTAAGCTTCCTAATGCATAATAAATTTGCAATGGATACTTTTATGTTTTTTGTGTTTTGTTAAAGCAAATAGTATCTTTCCTCTTTTGGGTTCCCTTTTGGGTAGCTTTCAACTTAACTAAATTATTAATCCTTCAGCTAGTGCAGAACAATTTGTGTTTTAAAATTATTTTTAATAAACTTTCTTCAAAATCTCCCTTCAAAAACATAGCTACATATGCTGTTCAACTTACAATGGTGTTACATCCTGCTAAACCCATTATACGTTGAAAATACTGAACTAGAAATGTGTTTAATATACATTGAAAGCTTCAGCACCTTCAGTTTTGGCACTGTAGAGTGATGGTTGTTCACACCCTGATTGCATGGCTGATTGGGTTCACTGCTCCTGCCAGCATTGCAAGAGGGCATATTGTATATTATGGCCCGGGAAAAGATCAAAATTCAAAATTTGAAATACAATTTCTATTGAGTACTTATCACTTTTGCACCATCATAAAGTTGAAAAACTGTACATTGAATCATCATAGTCAGAGACTTTATTTTTAAAAAGTAGGGACATAACCATTTGTATACCTATGTTCAATAGTAGCATTATTCATACTGCCAAAAGATGGAAAAACTCACGCACCCATTGACTAATGAAGAATGAACAAGCAAAATATTTTAACATATACATGCAATGAAATATTCTGACATATGCTATAAAATGGATGATCATTAAAGACATTATACTAAGTGAAATAAGACTGTCACAAAAGGGCAAATACTGTACAGTGCCACTAATATAGGTACCTAGAGTAGTTTCATTCATAGAGACAAAAAGCAGAATGGTAGTCAACAGGGGGTGGGGACAGTGGGTAAAAGGTTTTACTTTGCAAGATGAGAAAAGTTCTGGGATGGTGATGGTGGTTAGGTTGCACAATAATGTGAATATACTTAATGCTACTGAATTATACCCTTAAAAATGGTTAAATGGTATGTTTACCACAGTTTTTTTTTTGAAACAGAGTCTCAAGCTTTTGCCAGGTAGAGTGCCATGGTGGCAAAGCTCACAGCAACTTCCAGTCTTGGGTTTAAGCGATCCTCTTGCCTCAGTTTTTCTATTTTTAGTAGAGACAGGAGTCTCACTTTTGCTCAGGTTGGTCTTGAACTTGTGAGCTCAAGCAATCCATCCACCTCAGCCTCCCAGAATGCTAGAATTATCGGTGTGAGCCAACATGCCTGGCTTGGTTTACCACAGTTTTTATTTATTTATTTTTTCTAGAAAATAAAAATACAGTAATTTTATAAATCACTTAATAATGACTTGTAACTAAAGATAACCTAGAATCACAGCCATTGTACAATCACACAAATTAAACATGTAATAAATCAGACCTCGTTTATCACCAGCATTTATAAAACCAAACGTAAGAACTATGTCTGGGGGACACATGCATGGTTTTTATATAGCGAATGTTTATCCTGTACTGATTGTTATAAAATCAGAACAGCGAGACTATTCGCAGTACCACAGTTTTAAAAAGTGCTTTCATGACATCTTTGTTTTTTACCACTGCTTATCACAAATTGCAGTTACTTTACCCATTTTAATAAGTATCTCAGTATAACAAATGTAATTTAATTTTCATTAGATTTTTCAAAATTGCAGTAACATATACCCTTTTAACCATTCTAAAGTGTAAAATTTAGGTTGTAATATATTCACAAGGTTGGCTGGGTGTGGTGGATCACTCTGTAATCCTAACACTCTGGGAGGCTGAGGTGGGTGGATCTCTGTCTCTACTAAAAATAGAAAAAAGCCAGCCTTTGTGGTAGCTGCCTGGAGTCTTAGCTACTCAAGAAGCTGAGGCATGAGGATTGCTTGAGCTCACCAATTGAGGTTGCTGTGAGCTATGATGATGCCCCAGCACTCAACCCAGAGTGGCACGGTGAGATGTCTAAATATATATATATCTGCTGTAGCACTGATGCTCTCATAATTTGGTGGGTAAAAGTGAATCCAACAGCCATTCAAAAAAAACTAGATACATTATTGCTAGTGTATAGAAATATAGCTGATTTTTGTTTGATGTTGTTATATATATCCTACAACTGTTGAATTTGTGTATCAGTTCCAGTAGTGTGTGTTCATCAGTTACTTTCTCTTTATTAGACCATGTCATTTGCAAATAGAGATAGTTTTACTTCTTCCATTTTAGCTTGGATGCTTTTAATTTAATTATCTTGCCTAATTTTCTGGCTAGAAATTCCAGTACATTGTTCAATGGCAGTGGCACAAGCAGACATCCTTGTCTTGTTCCTTATCTTGGGGGAAAGCCTTCAGTTTTTCACCAATGACTATATTAGTTGTAGGTTTTTCATAGGTGCCTTTACGGGAAGTTCTCCTGTATTCCCGATCTGATTTGTTGAATGTTTTTATCATGAAAGAATGTTGGATTTTGTCAAGTTTTTTTTGAGATTTCTGACTGAACTGACTAGTATTCAGTTTATTATAATCTTCAAAAAATTTTTTCAATTAGGTTCTGAGATTGTATTTCCTTAAATATGAGTGAATAAATATACTTCATCTTCTAATTGGATATGGGTCTGGGTCAGCCCCATGAACACTGTTGTGATTCTTAGTGTAGCACTGATAAACGCTCATAATTTGGTGGGTAAAAGTGCATCTAACAACAGCCATTCAAAGAAAAACTAGAATATTTCCATACTGAGGAAGGATGAGTGGAGGGAGACTAAGGCTCCTAATCAACCATGGCATTGTCACAGGAAATAAAGTTCTCAGAGTAATCCCTGCACACCATACCAGTTGCCTAAAGATTCAGAACATAGGCTATGGTCATCCTGATGACAGCCTACCTTGGTATAGGGGGAAAACTCCAAGTTAGCCTTTATTTCTCCCAACCCCTGAAAGACTTCCATTACCATACTCCATGGAGGCTAACAAGTTCTAAGATTGCCTCAGTAATCTTGCAAACATAAATTTCCACTAGATTCTTCAGCTTTTATCAGGATAGGTTCCCAAGAAATTACCTAGAATGCTAGTTGACTCAATCCAGCCCACAGAACTCATTCAGTGAGTTACCTGATTAATTATCAGTTATTGGGGGTTTTGTATGTATTAGGCATTATTATAGAAAATGGGGGCACAGAATAACACATGGTCCTTCCCTTAAAAGAGCTCTATCTTGGTGCCTTGCTCCTGACCTTTCCCTAGCATCATCTAAAATTGTCATTAAGCTGACCCAAGCTTGCTGAAATTCGATGGATATAATGAGCTGATGATGATTCCAAAAGTAGCTTCCATTTGGTATTTTCTGTTTATTCATTATTTCACTTATCTCCACAAAAGCCTTATGAAGTGCTATGTTAGAGTAAAGCTGAAAGATACTTGGTCAGTGGAGCAAGGGTGAGACAGATTCAAACCCAGTAGCTGATGTTTCCAGAGGCCTCAAAACAAGACATTTAACTTGATTTTCCCTGAGAGACGGTGGTCTCTTACAGGAAGAACTATCTTAATGTTTTGGTAGGTGGACTCATCTTTCTGATTTAAACTGTTAGTTTCCCTTATACATTGGGGAATGTTTCCAGCATTCTGCTTCACATACAGTAGAACACAAATGTATAAGTTGATCACCTAAGGGACTGGAAAAAACTGGTCAACATACAGAGTTGCTCAATATGAGAAATTAGACCTACTGTACTCTGAGACCTACATGTGATACATATCCACTATGAAAATTAGGTCAACTTCAGTAAGTGGTAAATGCAAGGAAATGGTCAACTATGGAGGTTCTGTGTATGGAAACTAATAATGTCAACTAAGACTGTCAACTAGGGTGACTACACAGGGCTTTTCCAGAGTCAGTTTACAAAATAGCTCAGGACTTAAGCAAGATTGTTCCCAGGAACAGGGCCAATGGCCTTTTATGACCCAACCATAGAAATCACATAACATTTCTGCCACACTTTATTGTTTGACACAGTTACATGCCCACTTTGATTCAAAGGGGTCATACATGTCAAAAAGCTTGCAGCTAGATTTGGAAATCACCATAGGTTGTTAATGAGAATAACTTCATAAAATTTACATTTTAATTATAAAGCAGTAAATAAAGTTTGGCTTATAAGAATATATATAGTAATAGCAAAAAGGAAGAGGAAATAAATAGAGCTATACTGGTGTAAAGTTTTTATATTATACCAGAATTAAGTGTTAACATAAAGTAGATTGTGGTAAGATGCTTGCTCTAATCCCTACAACAGCCACTAACAAAATAACTCAACAAAGTTCAGAAGTCATCAAAGGAATTACAATGATATACTGTATCTATTTAATAAAAGAGAAGATAGTAAAGGAACAGGAACAAAAAAGGCATATAGAAAATCACAAAATGGCAAATATCTGTATCAATAATTATGTGAAATGAGTGAATATTCAAAAGGCAGAGAGTACACCTACTTCGGAAAACAGTATGGCACTTTCTTATAAAACTAACCTGCAATTGCCATGTGACTCAGCAATTGTACTTAGGTCATTTATCCCAGAGACATGAAAATATATGTTTGCAAAAAACCTCGTACACAATGTTTACTTACCCTAGTTTTATTTGTAACAGCATGTTAGTCTTTCTCTACCTCAGGGGATCTAAACATTCATTAAGTATCTACTTTTTCAAAGTTTAAGCACCCCTTAAGTAAAGAATAAGACTTGTTAGTCTTTTTCTACCTCAATGGGTATAGATACTCATTAAGCAAAAAATAGGACTCACTGTGTTTCCTGGGTTCTGTTAAACATTCCTTCTAGGTTGTAAAAGATTTACAGCAGATAATCCTCTGATCTTTTATAAGGCCTCCTGCAGATGATCTGGGTCTGTTACACCACATCACGAGTTACTGAGTTATCATTGGCATGCCCACCACCTTCTGAGCTGCCCACCAAATCCCAAATGGCACCTGAACGTTGATTGAACAGGACTCAACCACGTATGAAAGAACTCCCTTACCTTAAGGATTACCCAAACTCGGTGCTCACACCATTTTCAGTTGCAGACCATCTGCACACACATGTTTTTAATAAATCTTTGCTATTAACTATACTGGCCAGGTTCTTTGAGGCACCTTCCACACTAGCACAGTCCCAAACTGGAAACAACCCAGATGCACTTTACCAGGTGGATGGTTTAAAAAAACTGGCACTCCACTAGAGTGAAGGAAGCATCAATTATGTAGATGTCTCTATGTAGCTGGGATAATGTCTGATTCTGTCTCCAGGTCTGTTATCTGCAAAGAACAGCTGGATGTGGGAGTTCACACCAGCAATCCTAGCACTTTAGGAGGCTGAGATTAGTGGCTTGCTGGAGCTCAGGAGTTTGAGACCAGCCTGAGCGAGAGCAAGACCCCGTCTATACTAGAAACACAAAAATTAGTGGTGTGTTGTGGCAGGCACCTGTAGTTCCAGCTACTTGGGAGGCTGAAGCAAGAGGATCTCTTGAGGCTGGGCGCAGTGGCTCATGCCTATAATCCTAGAACTCTGGGAGGCCGAGGAAGGTGGATTACCTGAGGTCACAGGTTCTAGACTAGCCTGAGCAAGTGCTAGACCCTGTCTCAAAAAAAATAGCCAGGTGTTTTGGGCACCTGTAGTCCCAGCTACTTGGAGGGCTGACACAAGAGAATAGCTTGAGCCCAAGAGTTTGAGGTTGCTGTGAGCTATGACTCCATGGCATTCTACCCAGGGCAACAGAGTGTGACTCTGTCTCCCCCCCCCAAAAAAAACACTAATTATTGATACAGGCAATAACTTGGATGAATCTCGAAGGAATTATGCTAAGTGAAAAAAGTCAATTCCAAAAGTTCCATACTTTATCATTCTATTTATATCACATATTTTCAAATGACAAAGTTTTAGAAATGGAAGACAAGTTAGGAGCTAGGGAGCTTGAAGAGGGGCAAAGTTCTCGAAGGCCAACACAAGAGAATCCACATTTTGACAGTGGAGAAACAAACCTATACATGGAAATATATACATAGACACAGATGAAGACCAATTGTCAACCCAAGTAAATGAGGCAAAAATACCGATCAATGGAGGATGTGTCCAAAGTTGAGGATGTGTCCAGGAAAAAAATGAACTGCAGATAGGCTGTGGCTGTTTTATCCAAAGGGTAAGTTGGAAGCTTCAGCATTTTAAAGGAATACAGAGAGAAGGAAAAGAAGAGGGGTGAGGGTTGATGAGTCAAAGTGGTTACATTCTTGTGAGGCCCACAAAATCTAAATTTAATGTAAAATAAAGAGAATGTTAGAAGGGAAAAAAGGAGCGAAGGAAGCATCAATTATGTAGATGGCCCTATGCAGCTGGGATAATGTCTGATTCTGTCTGTCCCCAGGTCTGTTACCTGCAAAGATAAACTTGTAATTCTTCATTAGTGTAGAATCCAGTAGGCTTTAGTTTTGAGTGCTAGACTTAGGTACAATGTGCATGCCCTTGCTTATGGGAGGTTAGCAAGGAATTTCCTTAAGGATTGATTTTTGGGCCAGTTCTCCAGAGGTACCTGAGGTCTTTATCTTCTCTTCTGTAAGGATTTGGGTGGGTGGGGGGGAGTTAGGGCTGAGACTTTGATTTTCTTTTTACAATGGAAACCTGGTGCACATGGAGTAGTTTGTGGATTATATCAATGTCAGTATTCTGGTTATGAGATCATACTATAGTTGGGAGAAACTGAGTAAAACATATAAGGGCATCTCTCTGTCTATATTATCTTGATAAGAATTTCCATTTAAAAAGATTTTCAGACAATAAACTATCAATCTATATGTTTGTTGTCCACTTGAAACACACTTTAGAGTCAAAAATGCAAATAGGGGCTTGGCACCTGTGGCTCAAGTGGCTAAGGCGCCAGCCACATACACCAGAGCTGGTGGGTTCGAATCCAACCTGGGCCCCCCCAAACGACGACGGCTGCAACCAAAAAAATAGCTGGGTGTTGTGGCGGGTGCCTATAGTCCCAGCTACTTGGGAGGCAGAGGCAGGAGAATTGCTTGAGCCCAGGAATTGGAAGTTGCTATGAGCTGTGATGCCACAGCACTCTACCCAGGGCAAATAGCTAGAGGCTCTGTCTCAAAAAAAAAAAAAAAAAAAAAATTAAATATTTTGAAAGCAAAAGAGTAGAAGAAGTTATTCCATGCAGTCACTGCTCGAGAGAGTTATATTAATATCAGACAAAACAGGCTAAGTACTGTGAACTAAAATAAAATCACAAGTCTCTTCCGCAGTGGCTGACTGACTAGACCCACTCTTGGCCAAGGGCATCCCTAAAATTGAGTTGCTAGCCATGAGAAAAGAAATGCTTAATCTTACCCTTCTCCTTTCTAAAAGGTGTTCTTAGTGATCCAATAACAGGCTCTTTCTAAGAGGTGTTCTTAGTGATCCAATAACAGGATATGCAAGACATACTTACAGGTCCTCGATATATATAACAAACACTTGGGTCTGGGCATGTGCATGGTAGTTTGTCTCTGATTAACAGACACTTACCTTAACTCAAGCATTCCTTTTTGCTGTCTCTTGGTTATTATGCTACAATAGAAAAATAATACATAAATTTTCTAGACAAAATGTTTCCTTCATCTATAGAATGAGGATAAATTTTACATTACAGAATTGTGATACAATGATGTTATAGAATTTTAATGTATTTTAAAATCATTTTTACAACTTTCTTTAGTGAAAAATGTTGAACTCATTAAGATTAAATAAGACTTCAAATCAGCAAAAGAAATAGAAATAACTCTATAAAGAGAGATATTCACTCCCAATTACTGCAGGAATTATATGGAAAATAATTACTTTGAATAAATATTTAAAAAATATGTCCTACATAATTATGTGTGTGTTGTAGGTACTTTATAAATACTATTTAACTTTACTTAGCTATGTCTTGGAACAAAATAAAATACTACAACAAAAGACTGAAAAGGCTCTGTTAATACATTTCTGACCTGGCCCACAAGACAAGATATAATTTTCAAAATTCAAATTCAGTATAGGCACACTGGTTCACATCTGCATTACCACTTTCAGAGGCCAAGGCAGGAGGATTGCTGGAGGCAAGGAATTTGAGATCTTCACATACTGAGACCTCAACTCTACAAAAAATTTAAAAAGTAGCTGGATATGCTGGTGCATAACTACAGTCCTAGTTACTCAGGCTGAGCCAGGAAGATGACTTGAGGCCAGTCACTGGAGTAGTGAGCTGTGATCATGTCACTGCACTCCAGCCTGGGCAACAGAGCAAGATCCTGTCTTAAAAAAAATTCAAATTCAAAATCTACCCCTATTTATGTGGAACCAGGAACAGTGCCTCAATATGAAGTTTTAAAGATAAAATGTTGTAATCTAGATAATTAAATTTGAAAATCCAGTCCTACCATAGACAAAGTAGTCCTAAAATGTTGTAATCTAGATAATTAAGAGAAATTTGAAAATCCAGTCCTACCAGAAAACTAAGTAGTCCTTTCTATGCTGGAGAAGCTACCATATTCAGTTCAATAAATGCCAGCCCTGGAAAAACACTTCTGTAGCATATGCAATGTTGTACACTCTTGATCTGAATAGCAGGCCTTCCAGAAGTGCAGCCACTGCAATGGTGTATTTACAACCACAGAGCAGATATGTATGTATAGAAACTTTGGCCTGAAATTATGGTCCCCAAATAGAAAGATGTTTTCAGTTGGGAGCACATGCACAGGTCTCTTTCCTCATCTCCTCCTTGTGAAGTAAAAACAGACTTATTTTTATTTTCTTTAGGAAGCAGAATGAGGTTTGATAAACTTGGGAGTCCTTCTCCAATCATTTTCCCTCAGGTAACCCTTTTTTAGACCTGTTTGAGCACAAACAGCCACAACTGTACCAGACTACTGAAAGAATCAAAATGTCTGATTTATTATCTCCTTTACATTTCAGATATCCTAAAAAGTCACTGTATTAGTTCAGGCTACCATGACAAAATGCCACAGAACAGGTGGCATGCAACAGAAATTTATTTTCTCACAGTTACGGAGACTGGAATCCAAAGATCAACATCTTGGCAGGTTCGGTTTCTTCTGGGGCTTCTCGCATCAGCTTGCAGATGGCTGTTTTCTGTATACTTGTAGGACCATTTTTTTCTATATGTGCACATCCATGGTGTCTCTTCTTCTTCTTATAAATACACCAGTCATATTAGATTTGGGTCCTACCCTATGACCTCATTTAACTGTAAATGTCTCATTAAATGGTCTGTCTCCAGTTCATATTGGAGATTAGGGCTTCAACACAGGAATTCTGGGGGAAACACAATTTTGCCATATCAGTCACTATTCCCATCCAAAAGAAGAGGAAGAAGGTCATTGAGTTTAAATATTTTAGAAAAGGGAAGCTATATAATAATATGGTCATTTTTTTGTCTGTACCTAATCTCTCCTCAGTTTCAAAAGGAACACTTCTGCATACAGCAGGTGCTATACAAACATCTGCTAAATACAAAATGCTATGTGACAAAATAATATCTATGCCTATCTCCAATTAACAGAGGAGAAGAAAGATGCAGGGAAATGATAAAGTTGATCAGAGTTTGACTCTTTAATAGTGTCTGGTAGAGATCTTTTTGACTGTGCTTTGAAACTAAAAAACATAGTTAGGACATGCAGTGGATGACTGAATAAGTAGCCCATTTGTCAGTATTTGTGGCTTGGAATAGAGCTTTCAAGAAGATCAAAAAGAATTAGAAGAAGAAATAAGAGGTCTTTCTTGCAAATAAGTTCAAAAAAGTGAAGATGGATCATAGATGGGATAGATTGTGAAATATTACAGAGCTTCATGAGGCTACATTAAAGCATTAAAAATAGTGGAGAAAGAGGTGGCAAAGAAATTAATAGTAGAGCTAGAAGAAGAGATGTAAAATTAATATTATGTAGTCTCTGTGGGAGATACGTAAAATCAAATGATTTTATTCTATTTGTTCTTACTGACAAATTTCTGAAGAAAGACTCAGCTGCTTCACTCTTTTTTTTTCTGGAGGCAGTCTCACTCTGTGACCCAGGCTAGAGAGCAGTGGCATCAAGTGATCCTCCTGCATCAGCTGCCCACGTAGCTGTCACTACAGGTGTGCACCACCACAGTCAACTAATTTTTCTTTTCCTTTTTTTTTTTTTTTTTTTGTAGAGGTGGAGGGTCTCACTCTTGTTTGGGTTGTTCTCAAACTCCTGGCCTCAGGTAATCCTCCTGTACCAACTTTGCAAAGTGCTAGGATTACAGGTGTGAGCCACTGTGCCTGGCCACCAACTTAAGTTTTGATAAGAAATCAAAATTCTTATTAAAGTGTGGGAAGGTAAATTTTAGATTTTGATATTATCTCTACACATCAAGAGTGATACACTGAGCCTTGATGCTCATACTTTAATATTAATCAATAATTTATGAATGAAAAACTTCCAACTTAAACATCTGAACTTAGCACCACAATTTTCGCCTTGATTGATCTTCTATCAGAACATCTTTGAAATTGAGGCAGGCCTCTTTCTACTGCTGAATCATCACTGAGAAGAATCAATTATACTGAAGTAAACTCACTAAGCCTCCAGGTAGACTAACAAAAATGCAAACATCCATTATTACATAGAAATTATTGCAGCAGAATAACAAAAAAGGTTTATTTTTTATATTAAGTTTTATTTAAATGGGTAAAAAATTCTATCATCCTAAAAACAAAAATCCAAAGTTAGTAAATTAGTCAGTAATACAAATTTATTATAGCAGTAATTAAAATAGAGGTAACATTTTACCAGTGTACAAATGTCATGGAATTCACATTCACAATCGGATCTTCAATGATTCAAGGGTATATTCCATACAGTTGGGACTGGCCAGTTTTAAGATAAAGTTCCTCCTCTGCATACATTTTCCTCAGTCAAGTGTTTCCTCATCATCGTCAGCTCATATAGTGGGATAGCTGGCTGCTGTGGTGATTCCATGCCGGTTTCTCTGGTTGTTGGCCACTTTTATGTAACCACTTATGTCCCATTCACCAGCCAATACTTACTGTTATCCAATTCTGTTTTCAAATCTGTAGCCAACCACAGAACACCATGATCCACATCTTCACTACTGCAGTTTGGCTTAAAATAAATGCCTTCTTTATAGAATTGGAAAGATGCATGGACTGCATCAATAGCAACAGAGATGGGATCCACAGTTGCTACTGCGTTCATCAGGGCCTTCTCTTTAGGGATGTCCCTGAAGCCAGTGTCATTAGCAACAGAATACTTAGGCCTGTACTTACAGGATACATCCATTGCATTGTACAGATAGGATTCCTCAGAGTCTAGGCCTCCATTCTCCTTAATATACTGGAAGGCATAGTCCGTTAGGCCACCATTGCAGTCTTCATTGCCTTGAAGCTGAGAGCAGTCCACTAGGTTCTGGCCACTCAGTGAGATAAATTTGCCAGTTTCCCTTCAAGGGTACCACATTAAAAGCCCAACAAGAACCACTGACCCTGATTCTTCACAATAGTCACATAGCCTTTCTCTCTCCAGTCCACAGACACTTTCCCCTTCTTCTGCTTCAAAAGCCATTCATCACCTGCCTGAATTCTTCATCAGTCATGTCACCAAAGGCATTCATGGCCATTGTGAAGCCATATTTCCCTTGGCTATATTCCTGATTGTGCAGTTCAATCATTTTCATATTCTTTCCCCACACTGCTCTCCTCTATCCTTCTTCATTCATGCCACATAGTCTTCTGTGTTTTGTCTTCCACTGATACCAGTGTATATCTAAAATGCCACAAATGTTGAAGCAGCCGAGGTTATTCCCACACAAAAGGCAACCAGGATGAGTAAAAGATTCATGTTTCAAAAACCTGCTCGCAGCTGCGCAAGCGTACACCATGGACATGGATCCAGGCTGCTGAAGTCCATGGTTCTTATTAGAAAAAGTTTAAGTCGTCAGTAATCATGCTATGGCCGACACCTGTTGCCTCTGATGACACTGCTGAACAAAACTATTATCATCACACTGTCCTCTTCTCCCTCGATTGCTGCCTTTTGACCAGGCTAGGTCTCCCAGAAGAAAATAAACATCTTTCCTTCCCAGCAGTGAAAATGCATTTCACTGACTGAATAAAAGTCATTTTATTCATGTCCAAAGTTGATTTTTAATCATTTGAAAATGCATAAATGTTTTATAAACATGTTATCTTAATTTCCCATTGGCACGGAAGCAAAAATGTTAACTCTTCCTTCTTGCCTCATCTCCACCTTCTTGCAGAGCCTTTCCCTCAGATACTTCAGAATAGGAATACCACCTTCCAGAACCTGATCTACAGTCACCAAGCTCTGAGAATTGTATTCTGTAAGGAATTACCTTCTTACTATGCTACTGTTGCAGAATTGAAAGGGGCAATTTCCCTAATGCCAAAAGTTAATTATATTGTTTGGGTGTGAGATCTTGCTTGAAATAGGAATTGGGAGTGCTCTTATTTTATTTGTTCGTGTTAAGTTGTTAAATTTAGCACCTATTAAAGTCAGACCATCTGCTGGGTATAGGGCACATGGATCTACCAGCTGACTACCCAGCTGAGCCACAGAATCCAGTGGAGGAACAGATTTAGTTTCTTGCACTCTTTGGCCATTAGAAACTATGCCTCAATAGATGTAGGGAGAATCTAAGGATCTTTGATCTGTCTTACTTTTCATTTTCTCATTTTCAGCAAACTCATTTGCCTTGATGAAGGCAAATGTTTTCTAATTTGTTTTATTGTTTATCTGCTGAAGTTTTTTTGTGATACAAAATGATTATTCCCTCTACTGCTTCTAAGCGGTCCTGGTGACTAGAATTATTGCTGTCAGTGTACTGTGACAAACGTTAGCTATGAATGTGTATTTGGGAGTGAAGCCGCTTTTTCCTCACTAATTTATTTTGAATTTTCACATTATTTCCTCTATCTAGACAAATTTGAATTGTCAGGGACAATAGGTCAGGGACTTTACTACAGTTGTAGAAATAGCAATTTAAAAGACTGAGACTATATTGCCATCTTTGAAGTTACCTTCTTAATCAGAGTAAAGAAACAAGACAAATTTATACACATATACCTCAGATAGTGACAAGCACTATTTAAAAAACCCTACAGAAATAGAATACAAACATGCTTTTTTGATAATATGATCAACAGTGTAGATTGAAAAAACTTATAGAAAATTCTTCCAGATGTAGCATTTACTAAAAGAGTGCCCTTTAAAACATATCATAGATTGGTAAAAATTAAGGGGAATCTTTTGAAAGACGGAATACCATGAACGCATACTACAGCTATTGGAAGCTCCAAGTATTATCTACTAATCCTTGATATCCTAGTTTTTATCAAGGTAGCTATGTATCTTTAGAGGGAAGGAGAAAAATTCTGGCAATCACTTATGGCAAGTTGGTAGATAATGAAAACAAAACTAAAAAGCTCAAATGGTTATCCTTAGCAGGATAACCTGCTAAGAGGGTAGCAGAAAAAAATCCATCCTGCAGAGTGAGACAGAAATAAACAATCTAAGTTACCAGTTTGGTTCTAAGAGGAGGAAAGCTATCTCCCTGAAGAATCTGTGGTCACAGGTAGGTCCTCATATGGATGTAGGAACTGAATACACAGTATTTCCAAGGTCTGAAAAATTACATCATGCATTTTAACTTAAAATAAACTCATTGTTAATGTCTTCAGAGCATAGTAGAAAAAAATGAAAATCCCCTCTGAAAGAGCAAAAAAGGATCTGAATAAAGGCCTACTCATATTCACTACATTCTGGAGTTTTCAAGCACGCAATAGAGAGAAAAGTCTTTCCTATATTATTAACTAAACATAAAGGATTCTCCATTCATTTTCAATGCCTAATATTAATACAAGGGATAATATTTGCAACATTTTTTTTACACAGAATTCTTCTCTGTCAACCAAACTAGGGTGCAGTGGCATGATTATAGTTCACTGCAGCCTCAAAGAACAGGGCTCAAGCAATCCTCCTCCCTCAGCCTCCTGAATAGCTAGGACTATAGACATACATCACCATGCTTGGCTAATTTTGAATTTTGTGTAGCGATGAGATCCTACTATATTGCTCATGTTGGTCTCAAACTTCTGGTCTCAAGTGATCCTCTTGGCCCTTCAGAGTGTTGGGATGACAGGCATGAACCACCAAACGTAGCCACTATTTTCAACACGTATTGTAAAAAATGTATCAGACAATATATGGGTTAAAATATGTAATTCCTTCAAGCTCACAAATTAAAGAGGGGAGGTAAATTACCTACTCAATGTTTCAATAAGAGAGTTGTACAACCAAGAAATGTAACATAAGTTAAAAGAAGGTTTTTAGTAAGAGTTCTCTCGAGTTTAATCAAGTCCTTTTTGTTTTAGAGACACAGCCTCAAGCTGTCACCCTGGATAGAGTGTCGTAGCTTCACAGCTCACAGCAACTTCGAATTCTTGAGCTCAAGTGAGTCTCCTGCCTCTGCCTCCCAAGTAGCTGGGACTATAGGCACCTGCCACAATGCCCAGCCATTTTTTGGTTGCAGCCGTCATTGTTGTTTGGCAGGCCCGGGCTGGATTCGAACCTGCCAGCTCAGGTGTACGTGGCTGGTGCCTTAGCCACTTGAGCCACAGGTGCCAAGCCATTTAATCAAGTCTTAAGATGTGATGGAAAGACTTCTACATTCAAGTATTACTTATCAGAATAAATATTCTAACCTTGAGTAAGGTATAAATATGAAGCAGATGAGATTTACATGTACAGGATTTTCTTCTAGTAAATTCATTAATGTTATATAACATATGCATTACAACTGAAAGCATCCCCATATCACTTTATGAATTTGCTGATGCTGAGTAGCTTGTAAATCCTAAAGGGTTTTTTTGTATTTAATGTTATTGGTTTCTCACCATTATGAATTATGTGATATTGAATAGGTCTGATCCATAAATAAATGTTCTTCCCACATAGCTTATGAGAAGATTTCTTGCCAGCAGGTGAGTGCTAAATAAAGTGACTCCTATTTTCCCAATTTGTCTGTTCTAACTTGTATACAATCTCTGATGCTGTGTACTTTGTAAGTTAAGACATAACACTGTTTTTTTTTCATTTGTTTGTTTGTTTGTTTTTGTTTGTTTTAGACACAGTTTCAGTCTGTTGCCCTGGGTAGAGGGCTAAGGGATCACAGTTCACAGCAACCTAACTCTTGGGCTTAAGCAATCCTCTTGCCTCAGATCCCAAGTAGCTGGGCCTACAGGTACCTGCTACTACACGCAGCTAGTTTTTCTATTTTTAGTAAAGACGGGATTTCACTCTTGCTCAGACTGGTCTTAAAACTCCTGAGCTCAAGCAGGATTGCATGCATGAGCCACTTTGCTAGGCCACAGTCACACACTGTTGACTTTCATAAGCGTTTTTCCCCTCCAGAATGAATTCTGTTATGTTTAAGTTTTGAGCTAAGACTAATGATCTTCCCACATTTCTTACATTCACAATATTTTACATAACCATGTATTTTCTGATGTTGAATAAGGTGTGAACATTGAATAAAGGCTTTACTAAATTACAGATACTCCTTCAACTTATGGGATGATGTCCTAATAAATCCGTTGTAAGTCAAGGAGCCTGCTAAATGTGTGTTGCCTTCACAACTTAATAAAGTTGAAAAATCATAAGCCAAAGCATCATAAGCCTGAGATTGTCTGTTTATAATTATTAAAGTTATGAATTACCTACTGTAAAGTTGTGAGCCAACAAGAATGACTTTTGTACTTGCTTACATTCATTTTTTCCCTCCAATATGACTTCTCTGATGTTGAGTGAGTCTGGCACTCCAGATGAAGGTCTTCCCACATTCCTTACACACATAGTGTTTCCCGTTAGCATGAGTTCTCTGATGTCGAGTAAGATGTGAATGTTGAATAAAGGCCTCCCCACATTCTTTACATTTATAGGGTTTTTCACCACTATGAATTCTCTGATGCTTAGTCAGTTCTGAGCCACAACTAAAGGCCTTCTCACAATCCTTACATTCATAAGGCTTCTCACCAGTGTGAATTCTTAGATGTCGAATAAGGTGTGATAGCTGAATGAAAGCCTTCCCACATTCCTTACATTTATAAGGTCTCTCACCAGAATGAATTTTCTGATGTCGAGCAAATTGTGAGGCATGTCTAAAAGCCTTTCCACATTCCTTACATTCATAAGGCTTTTCTCCAGTATGAATTCTCTGATGTTGAACAAGGTGCGAACCATGACTAAAGGTTTTCCCACAGTCTTTACACTCATAGGGTTTTTCACCAGTATGGATTCTTTGATGTTGAGTAAGTTCTGAGCCACAACTAAAGGCCTTCTCACAATCCTTACATTCATAAGGCTTCTCACCAGTATGTATTCTCAGATGTCGAATGAGGTGTGACAGCTGAATAAAGGCCTTCCCACAGTCTCTACATTCATAGGGTTTCTCCCCAGTATGAATTTTTTGATGCCTGTTAAGTTGTGAACGATGACCAAAAGCCTTACCACACTCTGTACATTCATAGGGTTTCTCACCAGTATGAACTCTCTGATGTCGTGATCCACAGCTAAAAGCCTTCCTGCGTTCCTTACATTCATAAGGTCTCTTGTTAGTATGAATTCTCTGAGGAGAATCTTGAGAAGTCTTATGAAAAGCCTTATGAATGTATGTTGCTGGTGGGTGCAGGTTAAAACTAGGCATTTTTTCACGGGTGATTTTCCTTTGCCTGCAATATTCTTCTTCAGTTCTCTGGTGTCTTTCAGATTGGCTTCTGAAACAGGATCCACCAAAGTCATGTTTTTTTAATCTTTCTATTACACACCAATGAAATGATTCTTTTTCAAAAATGCTCTTTTTTGGAAATAACTCCTTGGTATCACACATGCACTGCAAATCTGAAAAATAAAGTATATACATGTGTGTGTGTATGTGTATATATCTATACACAACTACAGCCAAAACATAGCTGGGCATTTTGGTGGGTGCCTGTAGTCCCAGCTACTTGGGAGGCTGAGGCAAGAGAATCGCTTAAGCCCAAGAGTTTGAGGTTGCTGTGAGCTGTGACGCTACAGCACTCTACCAAAAGCAACATAGTAAGACTCTGTCTCAAAAGAAAAACAAACAAACAAAAAAGGACATAATATAAAATGGATTGAGGCCATGCATGGTGGCTCACACCTGTTGTCAAACTACAGCCACACACTATATATAGATATATACACACACATGTATATATATAAATATTCCATGATAAATAATATATATATATGTGAATATTCCATGACAAATAATATGTAGCTCTTCTATGACAGAAACTGATAAGTGAAAATAATACTTAATACAAGTAATGGCTGAAAACATTCTCAAATATTGAGACCTGGTGTCAGGGAGAAAACTAGAAAAAAAATTAAAGAAGACAATGACCTACCTCCCTAGGAAGAGAGAAAAATCAGTTACTTTTTCCTGTGTCTTAAGCCTCTTCCTCCTCAGGCCTTCAACCTTGGAGAGGTACTTCCCAACAAAAATAGCCAGGCTGCTGCTATGGAGCCAGCTAGGCAGCAGCTGTGGGGCCAGGTGGCTGCCACACCTCCCCTCTGCTGCTAGCTTCCACTCACCTGGGCAAGATCTTCCTGTTGTGTTCCTAGTTATCAGCCATAGTTGCTTCTCTTGCTCCAATAAGGAGATCACATCTGGCTTAACAATGGAAAATCCTACATGTAAGAGAAGAAACGAAACATCATCAAGCCATATATGTGGCAGAACTGAAATCCAGTTTTTGGTCAATAAAGAAGAGAGACAATCAAGGGAGTAACGAGGAAAATGTGAACGTCTTCCAAAGAACAGTGTGCAACAGAGATGCCTTCTCCATAATCCTTAGTAGCAAGGACCAGAAATTCAGACAATCCCCAAATCGACAAAGATGAAGGTAGAACTTCCAAAGGGTGAATATTAACACTGAATCAGCAAGTAAATATCCTTACTGACGGAGAGAAGGTTGCTGTAGTTCTCCAGCATCACGTCTCTGTACAATTCCCTCTGAGTAGCATCCAGGCAGTCCCATTCCTCTTGAGAGAAGTCTATGGCCACATCCTTGAACACCACCGACTCCTGAAATAAGTCAACGTATACATCACTAGTGAAATAAAACATGTTTCTAAGATGGAAAGAATGGTGGAGAAAGCTGTTACAGAAAGTAATAGACATAGGCTAGGGCTAGAGGCATGAGTGTGGTCCTAAGCAGGGAGCCCTGGCCCCGTTACTGTAGAAAAAAGCCTCCTCCAGATGGAAGGGCTGGAAATGAACAAATACTATCAAATGGAGTTTCCCAAATACATGAAATTTGTGTAGCATAAAGCACACAGTTTTGAAGAATAAGGAAATAAACTCATGGCTTCCATCCATTTTATTTATTTATTTAAGACAGAATCTCACTTTGTCATCCTTGGTAGAGTGCCGTGGCATCATAGCTCAGAGCAACCTTAAACTCTTGGATTCAAGTGATTTTCTTGCCTCAGCCTCCCAAGTAGCTGGAACTACAGGCACCTGCCACACACATGGTGACTTTTTCCCACTGTTGCTATGGCTAGTCTCAAACTCCTGAGCTCAGGTGATCCACCTGCCTTGGCCTCAGGCGTGAGCCACCATGCATGGCCTCAATCCATTTTATATTATGTCCTTTTTTTTTGAGACAGTCTTACTATGTCACTTTTGGTAGAGTGCTGTACCGTCACAGCTCACAGCAACCTCAAACTCTTGGGCTTAAGCGATTCTCTTGCCTCAGCCTCCCAAGTAGCTGGGACTACATGCACCCACCACAATGCCCAGCTATTTTTTGGCTGTAGTTGTCATTGCTGTTTGGTAGGCCTGGGCTGGGTTCGAACCTGCCAGCTCCGTTGTATGTGGCTGGTGCCCTAGCTGCTGAGCTACAGGCGCTGAGCCCATTTTATATTATCTCTTAAATTAATTTTGAGTTTGAAGTACAATTTGCACATGATGTAATAATTTCCTGGCGACTTAGTTTCATGGTTATATCAGAATATAAGATCGTAAGCATGTCTTTGTCAATATAAATAATTTAATAAAAATGTTATTGCCTGGTATCTACAACATAAATGGCATATCTTATGGTTATAACTAACTTTAACCATTCTTTTTTTTTTTTTTGAGACAGAGCCTCAAGCTGTCACCCTGGATAGAGTGCTGTGGCATCACAGCTCACAGCAACCTCCAATTCCTGGGCTCAAGCGAGTCTCTTGCCTCTGCCTCCCAAGTAGCTGGGACTACGGGCACCCGCCAAAACACCCAGCCAATTTTTTTTTTTTTTGGTTGCAGCCACCATTGTTGGTTGGTGGGCCCGGGCTGGATTTGAACCCGCCAGCTCAGGTGTACATGGCTGGCGCCTTAGCCCGTTGAGCCACAGGCGCCGAGCCTCCAGTTGCTAATCTTGCTGAAGGTCCTTGTATCTGCTATTCCTTCTGTCTGGAATGCCCTTCCATCAAATATGCACAAGCCTTACTTTTTTACTT
>CAUYRH010000681.1:0-20501 GCA_963574655.1 Perodicticus potto
GGGGGTGGGGTCTTGGGGCCTTGGTGTGTGCCACACCTTTTGGGGGCAAAACTCGATTGTAAGAGAGACTTTACCCAACAAATGCAACTAGTGTAACATGGTTTCTTGTACCCTCAATGAATCCCCAACAATAAAAAAAAATTATCAAAAATGGAATTTTTTAAATGTGCCAAGTGCTTTATGAGTTGTCTTGTTTAATTTTCACAAAACCTTGTAAAGCAAGTCTTATGATTAACCCAATTTCCAAATGAAAAAAACAGAGATTTAGAGATGTTAAATCATGTTTCTCAAGCTTCTGGAATTCACTGACAGAGTATCAGACCCCAACATAAATACATCACGTATTCACAAATATGTCAATTATTCTGCTAGCACTTGCCTAAGCAGTAGTGAAGATTTGAGACACAGTTATTGTGTTCTTTGTTTTACCCAGTTTTGCCAATTAGCTAATTGTGAAATTATTTTACCATTCTCCTTTTTTCTGTTCCTTTCTCTTTTTCACCTCTGGTTATTTTCTTCCCACTTATCACATCACTCTCAAATTAGAAGAAGAGGCCATGATTCCTGCCCATTCTCTGCCCTCACCACAAAACCAGGATTAATTAGACCCCAACAGCAAAAAATATGGTGACCAGCCAGTTACCCTCTCTGTGCTCTTTTGCCCAAGCATCAGATTGAATTTAGATTAGACAAACTCAAGGATAGCCATGAGTAATAACTACAAGCTTTGTCATAGATAACTGTATTGGGTGTGTTTAAATGTACAACTCTGTTTTTCTATTATTATGTGATATTTCACGTTGACTTGTCAAACTGAAAAATACCCATATTGATTTTGCAGAAAGCTTCACATGTGAGATAAATGCACTCAAAGATTCCTCACAAGTAGCTCTTTGGAGCTTCAGATGTGCAACGGATCATTCCTCAATCTGTAATAGACCCTTCTGTGAAGCTCTTCAATCAAACCAGAGAATTCAAGGTGAAATTAAGGGGAGGATTGGAAACCCCTACAGAGGAACTTGAGTGACTTGGCTGAGAAAGGAACCTGAGGTATTTGCCATGTGCTGCCTCTTTTTTTAGTCCTTTTCTTTAGCCCCAGAGGGTTGTCTATCAACGTGTGACCTTACACAATGTTTGTGCATAAAACCTGGATACAAGACAAGCTGTAGGGGGAGTGTCACATGTACCTTTGATTTCTTTGCGTTTGTCATTTTCTCTGACAACCTACAAGTTATTTTTAAAGTAGCTATTTTATACAGAGTTGTCATTAGGTTTTTCCATTTAATTATTAATCATGTTATTCCAACTGATGAGATAAAATTTTGTTATCTTTTGGAAAAAAGCATAAATGTCCTTTTGGAAAAGTTAGTGACACAGTAACTACTGTAGGTAGTAAGAATTGACATCTTGTGTTGAGTAATGATTCTGCTAGGCGTATCTTACTTAGAAATGATGTTTGTAGATCATGTAACAACTTTTATAAGTGTGTTTCTGGTAAAGCAATAAGACAGAGTTACCCTTATAGAAACCATTCTTCCGAAATGAGTTTTTGCATCATATTTTTATGTGGTCCTGATTTAGGACCATATTTTCAGGTGGACATTTCTAGGTTAATTTTGAGAGAACTCTAGAATTTTCAATGGGCTATTTAGTTTGGAAGAACATTGAATCCTGACACCGAACCTAGCAATAAAAAACTATGCTTTGGAATTTATGCTCAAATATGGAGTATTTTTGACAATAGTCTTTGATGCTCAAGCCGCTATGAAATGATTGCTCTCCTACAACGGTGGCATAGTTTTCCTAAGCCATGGAGACAGTGTTGTTTGTAAAGCTCAATTATTAGTGTAATCTTAAGAGCATATTAATTGCCCAGGAGGTTTATATATTTGTTCTGCACATGTGATTAAAGATCACGGCAGTTTACACGGCATAATTTTCGAGATGAAGAAAATGACTACTATGTACTTGCTGCTCTCAGTTTCCTCCACAGCGATGCCCTTACACCTTTCTTTGCAGGCATTCTGTAGCATCCTAAACAGAAGGATATTGCAGGGAGCTGATTCTGCTTTGATCCTTGTGCTTGTTGTCAAAGCGCTTGGGATTGAAGAGACTGTTGGCTACAATTGACTGTGACAATTAGGAGATGATCAGAGCCCTAGAGTGGAGCACTTAAAGGGTAATTTACATGTCAGTTTGTCGAATAAAAAAAAGATATTCTGCTAAGATTTTTTTTACCCCTCAGAGCCTTGTAAACTGCAATTTGTGCTCTGGTAAGAAAAACCTGGCAGAGGAGTTAGGATAGCCATTACCATTTGAAAAGAAGCAATCAGAAGGCCGCCGCTGAGTCCTTTGTCCACTAAAAACGCTGATTTGCAGGCAGTGAGTGAAAAAGTGGAACCGTCACTAAATAAAACCATGAGCTAGGTAACTACCCTCCACCCCAACCCGTGGTGGTTTTTTAGTGTTGCTTAAAGATTTTTTTTTAAATGTATCATAAATCCTACATTTACTATCATTACAACATTGTTATTGGTCATGAATGTACTTCCCTCCCAACCCCTGACCCCCTCCAAAAGATAATAAAAGGATGCATAGAAAAAGTGGTATGTGAAATACAAACCCACAGTTAGAGGCCGAAGCTATCAGTTGTATCAGATTTTTCTTATTCTTTTTCCTTTTTATGCGTCACTGCAATTTTCTCTTGACATCCTTTCACTAAGCTGTTTTTTTCCTCTACTATATCAACGTGCTGTTGGTTTTTTCATTTGTATTTATACTCCTATTTGGGAACAGTGTTTCTAGCCTTCACATGTTTAGACTATTTATTTGGGTGCACGTGGCTCTAAAAGTAATGTATCATCAGTCCAAAATTTACCATTCACACGTAATCATTTCTATAATCCTCCATCAGCTAATACATATATACAATTAAAAAAAATAGCTAGAAAAAGCTGAAAGAGAATTGCCAGGAAATACACAACAGGTTATGTATCATTCATTTAATTGTCAGAGTAAGAAAAACTAAAAGTTATTTCAAAAATATTTTTCTTTTTTTCTCTGGAAATCATGATTACTACCTCTACTGCTGGGATAGAGAGCCAAGATTTTCACTTGTATAGTTGCCTGCAAAGAATAGTTCACGTACCAACACAATCATCTTGTGCAGAAATATCTAAATTTGGTGTGTATTTTATTCGGTGATACGTATTAACTTTCAGTTGCAGATACATTTTATGTTTCTGTTTTAATTATTATTTGGCTATGGTGAGGGGCATTTACAGAGGGGGAGCGTGGGGCTGAACGTGAGTTTGTCTTCTCTGATAAGAGCAAAGAACACCCAGAGAATCCACAGTCTCCAACGGCAAGGCCGTACCCGCCGTGTCTTTCTCCAGGTCCCCCCCTGTACACTGTGCATCTGGGCATTAAGGCTGCTCTTCTGTGAAAGAATTTATATCCTCCACTTCCAGATAAGAGGATTTTTATTTCTTTTCATTTGATTCTAATATTGTAATTTAGTAACAAAAAAATTATTTTTCCCCAAGAATGCCTTGTGAAAGAAAATGTATTCTACTTTTTTTTTGGGGGGGGTCGTGGTTCTGAAAATCAAATAACGGATTGTGGAGATTAGTTGGGGGAAGAAAACAATTCTTAGACAGATATTAGTGTTTCCTCCAACTGTTTTGCAGGAAGGCCCTTAGCTTTTTTCATAAAGTTTTTAAACTCTCTAGTTTGTGCGTGCGCGTGTACATGCCTACCTAGAGAAAAACACATAAGCAAGAATAAAATGAGATTGAATAAGGTTATTAAGTGCAAAGCAGCTAAGGAGCAAGGGAGTCAAACAAGGCTAACGTTTCCTTAGCGTGCGCCTGTGATGCCTGCAACAGTAAATCTGTATCAAAGATCAAGCCCAGCAGGAGGTGTTCATCTCCCAGGTAATGGGTGAATGATGAGCAGATGAGCCTTCCTTCTATTGATTTCAGCATTTTGTTCCAGCCAGTCACAATTAACTTTGATTTGTTTTTACTTTCCTCTTATAGGTTTGCATCTAAAACACTCTTGGAGCACTAATTGTATAAAATTCTAGTAACTGCACATTCTCTTCCGAGAGGTAATGAGCGAATGAGTGAAAATGCGGGCATTATTTGCCATTCTGAGCAGGGATTGTCAGAACATTTCTAGTTGACTGAAATTGTTTTGGAAGGTGAGCTGGAACGACAATCTCACAACTAAAATGAAGTGACTCTGCATGTGGTTTTTGGATGTTTCTCTTCAGAGAATTTTGCAGCACTGTTCTGAGACTCACAAGTTGATTTAGATTTCATTTGTAAGACAGTATTTAAGTCAATAATATGAAAACATTTTAAGGTATGCTTAGTTGGCTCTTAAGTAAATGGGAGGCTTCTGAAAGCTCACTTGGAAATAATTCAAAATGAGTTTTTCCTCTTACCATCACAGTGTTTTTTTTTTTTTTTCGATATACAAATTGCCATGTTGTGACCAGTTAAATTATTGGTCACAATAATTTGGGAAGTTTTAGAAACATGCCTAAGGAACAGTATGTAAATTTTGCAGTTAATTGATTTGTCAATTTATTAACATTGGTGATACTGAAATCGCCCTAGAACCTTTAGCACAGCATTCCAGAACACGTACTGTCCTGTTTTAATGAGTGGCTCTTTCTTTGAAATTGTTTAGAGGTGGCACTAGGATTGTCAGATTTAGTAAATAAAAATAAAAAATGCCTCATTAAGTCTGAATTCCTGATAATGAATAACTTTTTAGTGTCAGTATGGCCCGTGGACTGTGTGCACTTTACCTGGCAACCCAGGCATTGAATATATAGCCTACTCATCTGACAGTGATCATTTATAAATGATTTTAGCTTTTACTGTCAGATTAGATAGGCTAACCAGCTCGCCCCCTTCAAATAGAAACCAAAGTCTTTTTAACTCTTTAAGGCTAAGTTTAATTTCCTGCATCATGTTCCCAGGGCAAGTTATGACTTGTCATTGCCAGTCAATAGTCATATCAACCTTACTAATACCCAGAAGACTTCAGAAAGAATGGAGGATTTTGGCTTATATTGACCAGTCTCTGATTAGAGTGGTGGTTACAAGTATAGAGACTTCAATGCTGCCATGAGTGGACATTACGTTTGTGAAGCCACATCTTTTGTGGCAGTATTGTGACTGCATAGATAGCCAAGTTTGAAATTGTGATTCTGATCCCAGTAAGAACTTCAAGGAAGAGAAAGTCTCTATGCCCTTGCACTTTTATTTTGTCTCATTTAAGTTTTTTGTTTTTGAGACAGCCTTACTCTGTTGTCCCAGAATGCTGTGGTATCAGCACCCTCGAACTCCTGGCTTCAAGCCATCCTCCTGCCTCAGACTCCTGAGGACTAACTGGGCCTACAGGTGCTCACCACTATGTCCAACTAATTTTTTTATTTTCACCAGACATGGGGTCTCACTCTTGCTCAGGCTGGTCTCAAACTCCTGAGCTCGAAGGATTCTCCTGCCTCAGCCTCTCAGACTGCTAGGATTGCAGGTGTGAGCCACTGTGCCTGGCCTGTTTCATTTAACTTTGGTCATAATAAACTAGTGGTCAGGAAGGAAGCTTGGCTAAGATGTGCAGAAAATCAAGTATCTGATTCATCTTTGGGGGCAGCATTCATTATTGTGATCACATTTTTTTCACTGTCTGGATGGTTTTCATAACTTGTTAGAAGAATTATTTGTAGACGAGAAATTTAGAGCCCTGTGACCCATCCCCTAAGTTCCCCCTCTTATTTTAGCCTTAGGTTTGGTGGACAGTTTCTAGGCAATGCCGGCTTGGCCTGGACTGTCCCACTCTAGAACACTTTGTGATTCAGAGCCTTCTGCAAAGTTGTAGAATGTTCAATGCTTCTTTAGGGTTAGCATGGAAATGTGGGGGCACTAACACCCCCAGTGGCCACCCTCAACCAGTGGGAGGTGGGAGCCTGTGGATAAGTAGCCCATCTACCTGCCTTGGGAACAGGTAGTTCTGAGATGCCCAGGTGTGCTTCCCAGAGGTCCTATTTTCAACCACAGGGATCTTTGGGACCCTTTGGGAGCATTTCTTGGCTTTTCTTTTCTTCTTCTTCTTTTTTTTTTTTTTTTTGAAACAGAGCCTCAAGCTGTTACCCTGGATAGAGTGCCGTGGCATCGCAGCTCACAGCAATCTCCAATTCCTGGGCTCAAGTGAGTCTCCTGCCTCTGCCTCCCAAGTAGCTGGGACAACAGGCGTCTGCCACAACACCTGGCCATTTTTTGGTTGCAGCCGTCATTGTTGTTTGGCGGACCTGGGCTGGATTGGAACCCGCCACCTCAGGTGTACGTGGCTGGCGCCTTAGCCCATTGAGCCACAGGTGCCGAGACAATTCCTTGGCTTTTCTTACAACATTTTCTTACCCTTTCTATTCCCTTGTTTCTATTTCTGAGACAAAAAAAAACAGGCTCTGCTTTCAGTGGAACCCCAACTAAGATATTCCTGACATTCTTTTCTCCCCAGCATCCCAGTTGTAACTTTGCTCTATTTCTAGATATTTTGCTTTCTTTGGTTCTATCAGGATTCACTTTGCTTCTTATCAGAGGAAGAGAGTTCTAACACTGTATCTACTGCCACAACCAAGTCATGTTAGTTACCAAACACGACATGCACATTTATCTCACTGGAACTTAACTTTCCTTATAATGAAAACCATTACTAAATATCTGCCCACTATGTGCGAGGAAACAGCCTAAGGGATCCATGCAGATTGCTTCATTTAGCCCTCACAATATCCTCAAGAGTAAAATCAGTATTTCTAATTTACAGGTGAGGAAACTGAGGCTTAGAGAGACAAAGTGATTATTTTTCAGTGCCACAAAGCTAGTAAATGGTCAGATAAGCACTGAGTTCTGATGTGTTTGACTCCAAATGTTGTTCTTTTAGTCACTATATGTCATAGAGTCCACCATTTAGAAATGGAAGTTTCTTTATCACATATGGATTGCTAAAGAGATGATTGGGTAGCAAGGAGTTTGGGATGAGAGAATTAGTTTAATAAGGCAATTTGTTTTAAAGTCCTCATATCAGCTTATAATTGAACAAAAATGCTGCAGTATTTTCTCCATCATAGCATCTAAAGTTCCATAAACCTCTGTCTGTCACGCTCACAGTGCCTTACTCATGGCAGGACTTGTTAAATAGGCATCAAGTGAACCAACTGGCATAGCGTAGAAAAAGTTTAAAGCAACTTCAGTGAGCTCAACTTTTTAGTGATCCACTTTGTTAAACAATCCACTGTGGCAACTTTCAAGATGATGTTACTGGAAAAATTACAATCTAATGGTGTCTCATAGTTTAAGACAAAGAGTTTAGGACAATGTTATGATATGCCTCTCAATTCAATATGGTGACATCAGGTAAGTTCGAACTATTGGGAGCAAAGGGCGATGGAAATATTCCATCTGATGTTACAACAGGCCCACATTTAGAGAGGCCTGGGAGTGCTAGAGTGCAAAGGTCAAAGGAACTTCCGTGGAGACAGGGAGAGGCCACCAGAAGAAGCCACAGAAGATCTGGTTTCCCCTGGGAAAAGTCAGCAGAGGTAGTGAGCCTTCTTTATGACTATTTTGGGGAAGAGGAGCACCTGTGGCAACTCTTTTCTGTCTGACATCTCCTATCTTGACAAAATTAATGTATTTCATAAATATTAGACCTGAGCTCCTTAGGAACCGATCTGGGGAGCAATAAAACTAGCATCTTTATTCTCTTACATCTCTTGAAGTGGAGTTAGGGGTTCACCTGTGCAAATTATTCTTGACTTATTTAGATTTGAACTGCCATGATGCTTTGGACCCAACTGTGACATTTTCTATTAGTTTCATGAGATTGTTAGTTTTGAACAATAAATAAAGCTGAGCCCAGCCTGAGCAACATGGTGAAACCCTATCTATGTAAAACATTAAAAAGGAAATTAGCCAAGTGTGGTGGTGGCAATTCCAGCTACTTGGGAGGCTGAGGGTGGAGGATGGCCAGGAGTTTGAGGTTGCAGTCAGCTATGATGATGTTGCTACACTCTACCCTGGGTGACAGAGTGAGGCCCTGTCTCTCTCTCTTTCTCTCTCTCTCTCTCTCACACACACACACACACAGGTGCACACACACACACACACAGACAGTGGTGACCATATGTACTTTCTAGTGTACCTTGCTGGTTACCACTGGGTTTCTTGTGACAACTTTAACAATGACAACTGTAGTTAGTAGGAGCCTCTCAAGAGTGAAAGCACAAACTATAGCAGTCCTAATACCATTGTCACTGGGAAAATTGGCAAGATCAGTGAAAAATCACAAAGTCAGATGTAACATATGTTTTCATGGTCATCAATAATAGTTATTGTAACAAACAAGAGTAGGTTTTGCTTGTTGGATTACAAGATGGTAAAAGACTATCTGATCACAGTGTGGACAGGAATACTTTCAGGCAGATTCTCTACAAACTGAAGAAACTGCACCATGGGTGTAAACACCTAAAACTCTGCTCAGAGGAATTTTGTTTCCTTGTTCTTGGTGCATGTGAACCAAACTTATCTTTACCTGTATATTAAGTTGTTTTGATTGGCTGAATTTTAAGGAATCATATAAAATGTAAATCAGTGCCTAGGGCACCAGCCACATACACTGAAGTTAGTGGTTTCCAATCCAGCCTGGGCCTGAAAAACAACAATGACAACTATAACTACAGAAAAAGCAAAAAAACAACAATTAGGCAGGAGTTGTGGTGGGCACCTGTACTCCTGGCTACTTGGGAGGCTGAGGCAGGTGAATTGCTTAAGTCCAAGAGTTTGAGGTTGCTGTGAGATGTGATTCCATGACATTCTACCCTGGGTGACAGCTTGAAACTCTGTCTCAAAAAAAAATGTAAATATAGAAAACAACGTGATTGTTAATATGTTTAGCTATATAGCTATTACTATGGAAAGATTCTAATTGGGACTAGAGTTTATCAATCAGTGCAGCTAATGTGTGAAGAAATATGAATTACACAACTGAGTCAGCTGGAAAAATTAAATTCACACACACCTTTACATAGTTAATGCTAACAGTGAGAACAGACTCCATCCCAAATATTTCTTAGACCAAATTTAGAAAAGTCATGGGCATCTTCTCCCAAAATGCCTGAAGTTATATGTTATATTCATTGCCTTTGTCTGTTATTAAATGCATGTGTCTTAAATTATAAACATGCATATATGAGTGAAAATGTACTCAATATCTTCAATTGGCAAATGGTCATGACTTTTTATCTTTATTGATGGAAGCATTCTTTTCTCTTGGTATAAATGTCCAACATTATTTGAACCAGAACCGCTTTTAGTCTTGGGATCTAAAAAGACAGAGTCTGATGAACCCACACCATTTTATAGCTGAGAGAAGTATTTTCTTCTTACACTTATGTTGCCTGGAACTTTTGGCAGGTTAGGATTACTAACAGAAGTTAGGCATAGAGGTGACATGTCCTGGATACTCACCAGTCACTATTTCAGGACCAAAGAACCCTTGGGATGGAGCCTGACATGCTTGTGAGAGAGCCATGCTTTCTCACTTTTAAACATGGGGCTCAGGAAGATTGCATCAACTCTGTCAAGTAAGGATGACTTGCCTGGGAGTATTGGTTGTTATCTCCATTTACATGTATGTTGAGAAGAAATAGAGGATTTTCATGAACTTCAAACTCTCAAAATGACCTTGCTTGTCCTTTTGACTTCTTTGCAAGTCAAGATTAACTTTGATGTAGAAAAGTTCTCTAGTTCTTTCTTGTACAAATGAAAAGTGGCATGATCAGGATTTTGCTGGGAGTGTTATGTCCCTGGCTCTTTATGCCTTTGCTTATTTCCCCCCAAATCCTACACATCAGTAAGTTGTAGTGATTCTCTCACAAATTCTCTTATAATTGTCTCTTTTCATTACTATTATCACCACCTCGCCTAGTCCATTTTTATTATGTAATTGAATCATTTAAATGTTTTTTTTTTTTTTTACACCGAATTCTGTGCTTTCTACTTCCCTTCCTTTCACTTTCATAGTTAGATGAATCTTTTTAAACCCTGGGTTTTGGCTCATTATACCTCAGCCCAAAACTCTCAAAAATTTGCCTTTCCTGAAAAATGACACCTAAACGTCCTTACTTCCCAGCTTTCAAAACTTATTCCCATCTCAGAAGGATAAAACCATTCATGGTGCAGTCATTAAAATTATAACATCCATTAGAGACAGTGATTCTGGGGCAGCCAATATTCAATAGGGATTCAGTAACTGTCTCCGTGTACCAGCCACTGTGCTAGGTGTTGGGAATAACTTTGAGACCACAGAGGAGCTAGACAGTAAAGACACAGCCGGATTAGCACACATACAGTTATAAATGGAGATGACATGTCTGAAAGAAAGGCCGATTATTTCATAAAAGCACCTAGCAAAGGATTCAGACTACATACAAGGGACCTGAAAAGATTCTCTGAGAAAGCGGTTCCTCAAATGAAACCTAAGGGATGAGTTGAAGTTACCTCGGTAAAAGGGGGGAGACAGGTAGATGAAGAACATTGTCACACAGATGGAACAACATGAACAAAGACCTGGTGCAGGACGGGACATGATGCATTCAAGGTACTTGAAAAAACTTGTGTGGCTGACGATAACGTAGAGGAAGAGTAAAGTGACATGATGCTAGAGAGCAGATAGGGACCAGGTCTTTTTTTGTTTTTTGAGACAGAGACTTGCTTTGTTGTCCTCGGTAGAGTGCTGTGGTGTCACAACTCACAGCAACCTCAAACTCTTGGGCTTAAGCGACTCTCTTGCCTCAGCCTCACAGGTAGCTGGGACTACAGTGTCTGCTGCAATGGCCAGCTATTTTTAGAGACAAGGGTCTCGCCATGTTTCAGTCTGGTCTTGAACCTGTGAGCTCAGGCAGTCCTCCCACCTTGGCCTCCCAGAGCGCTAGGATTACAGGTGTGAGACACTGTGCCCGCCCTGGGGGGCCTGATCTTCATACAGGCTCTTGCAGGCCATGCTGTGGATTGTGGTTATTGATAGAAACTGGTGGTTTTTAGCTGGGAACTGTCCGGCCATGTCCAGGGGACATTTGGCAATGTTGGGAGACATTTTTGATTGTTACAACTATATGGGAGTTTGATTGGCATCTAGTAGGTGGAGGTGAGCGATGCTGCTGAACAGCCTACTGTGCACAGGATAGACTGCAACAGCACAGAGTGATCCGGTCCCAACGTCACTGGGGTTGAAAAATTCTGACATAGACAATGAAATTCCTTCCTTTCTTCTTTCCTTCCCTGAAGGGGAAATCAAGTTTCCAAAAGCTGATATGCCGGGTTGAGTATTAACTAGTATTTACTCTTTTACTTTGGTGCAGCATGTGGTCCCTCGGCCTTTTTGTGTGCGTGCTGATTCCTTCGTTTTCTGAGACAGTGTCTCATTCTGTTACCCAGGCTAGAGTGCTGTGGCATCCTAACGCACAGAAACTTCCAACTCCTGGGCTCAAGTAATCCTCTTGCCTCAGCTTCCCAAGTAGCTGGGACAATCAAATATCTTTAAAGGATTTTGAAAAGCTGAGAGTGAACTGAGCAGATTTGCATTTGGACAGCTCATGCTAGCTGTAATATAAAAAAAGATATGAAAAGTTGGTCAGAAGTGAGTTTGTATGGTTTTCTTTCTTTTTTTTTGAAATGGAGTCTTACTCTATTGTCCTGAGGTTGAGTGCTGTGGCGTCATAGCTCATAGCAACCTCAAACTTTTGAGCTGAAATGATCCTCTTGCCTCAGCCTCCCGAGTAGCTGGGACTACTTGCCAGGCTGGTTGATTTTTCTATTTTTAGTAGAGTCAGGGTTTAGCTCTTGCTCAGGATAGTCTTGAACTCCTGAGCTCAAGTAATCCACCCGTTGTGGCCTCCCAGTGTGCTTACAAGCAGGAGCCACCACACCCAGCCAGGATAGTTTTCTACAAGAGTAGGTGAGAGATGATGGCAGCTTGTGCTACTGTAATGGCAAAGAAGATCTATTTTAACTACCAGGGAAAGTCATTCACAATGCATTCTTAGGGGGCAAAAGTCAGACCAATAGATGCTCTGCATAGCATGACCATGTCTTTGTAATAAAATATTTGCAAGTGCACAGGTAGAATTCTGAAAGGCTACAGACAAACATGGCACCATGGAGGGCAAAATTTTAGTTCATTTATCTACTTATCTATTTATTCTTTTCTTATCTTTATCTTTTTCTACCTTGAACATGCATAGTTTTTTATAATAATCAAAAAATTAAGTAATGTTTGGTTCCAATCTACCTTTCTTCCCCTTAAACAATTATGGTTCAATTCTATAGGTAATTGTGATGCTATATGTACTTATCATATTTTCCTTCAAATGTTTTCATAATAAACATGACAGACTATAAAGATAGAAGCTAGGGAAAGACTTGAAGGGGAAATGAAGTTTCCAAAGGCTGACATGCCAGTTTGAATATTAACTAGTATTTACTCTTTTACTTTGGTGGAGACATGTGATCACTCGGCCTTTTTGTGTATATGCTGATTAAACTAAATCCTCATTTCTTTAGAGTGACTATTCTTATTGTGGCAGTGGTGTGCCGCCTAGCCCCCGAAGGAAAGGGTCTGCTCATTTTTTCCATAAACTAAATTGGTGTCAACTATTATAGACTTGCTGCAAAATCTACATGTTAAAGAAAATGCTATAATCCAGAACTGCTCCTTTCTAGGTGTATCTTGGCAAAGCACTTAATCTTTTTGGACCAGAATTTCTTCATCTGCTTGGGTTCAGAGAGCATATCTTACGATTCTATGATTCTAATTTTTAGATATGTTTGGATAGTAAATGATGTCATGGTAATGAGGTAGTTGAATAGCCAGTACGTTAATACTGCAAGATAGAATAATATAATTGAACCAGAGAGTCTCTATATTTAAGCTGTTCCTTGCTTAATGGCACCTTTACAGGTTATGTAACTTTTCCTTGTCACCAGAGACCTGGTTCTATTGTCACACAGGCAACATTATTAATAACTAATATTATCCACTAATAGTCTAGTAACCTTAAAAGGGAGACAGACACCTTCCATCCAGGCAACAATTTAGGCGCTTGGTAGAATCTAGTTGATTAATTTTTACTGTATTATTCTCTTATTTTGTTAGTGTGATTTTTTCTAAATACTTATTATAATACTTGATATAGTACTTAGAAAAAGTGACTAGTAACATGAAATTAGGCCACTGTAACTAATCATTATAAAATATACAAGTAGAATGGCCTAGTGGAATAAAGCAAGCCTCAGAAAACATGATTTCCAGACGCACTCTAGTTATATGAACTTGAATTTTACTGCTTGGACTTTCTTTTCTCTAATATTTTTAAATAGGGAATTGAAACAAATTATCTATAATAATTTTATCCAGCTTTATGTTCTATGCCTTTGTTTAGTGATGGATGATTAACAATATCACTATATAAGAAGTGCTATAATTGGAAGGGGATATTTTCATTTTTCCTGACTATTTCAAAGTTTAGTAAGTTAAAGTAGAGTATTAATATTTTCTGTGACACTCTGCAAAAGTATTAAGCCTTTGACTAAAACTTGTCTTAGATGTATAAGCAAAAAATAATTAAGAGCATAATTCACATGTGTCAAAAATCCAGCAAAAGGAAGACTGGCTTTATTTGGAGAAGTGTGCAAAAGCTTTTGTTAGTTTCAGGATGATAACAAGGTGTTAGAATCACAGAATGTACAACCACAGATTGATGTTTGGTACCCTGCCAGAAAATGCAGGGCCAGAACATGTTGTTTTATGTATATTCTCAAGATTTTGTAATTCAGTCTCAGACTCTTTGGTCATTTGCTGGGATTCATATTCTATTTCTAATTCTTAACCTCAGACTAAACTTAGAATGACAATACTACTGATAAAGCAAACTGGAATTCAGTGGGTTATAAATACAGACAGCAAGAAAAGTAAGACAGGAAAAGTTAGTCTGGTCAATACTAAGAAAAAATAATTTAATATTTCATATATTTATTTGGAACACTTAAAAAACACACTCATATCAAGGTTGAAAATGTGTTCAGAATGTCAGCTGTCTTAAATATTGCACGAATCAAACTATTTTTACATTTTATGTTCATAGCTTTTATATTATTTTAAATGTCTGCAACTTTGAAGTGGACCACTTTCACCAATATTTCACACCGAAACAGAAAGTTAACATTACTGTTGTGGCAGTAAGTTAAGATTTGATTATTCTGATATTTCCTATTGAGGAAGTAGTTTGCAATGTTATCAATAATGTTCTTTGACAGTTAAATGTTTTAGATTATCTCCTTTTAAATACACATCTTCTATATATTGTGCATTTCCTTGTTATTATAGTTGACATTTGTAACTATAAACTATTTATCACCATAGTGTATTAACAATAGGCAAAAAGTAGAATTAATCTTAGATTAAGTGTTTGTGCGTCCCAGAGGTTCCGATACCTAAGAGTGGTATTTGGCTATGGTGGGCCAAAGGAATGAATACACAAGGCAGTCAGGACTCTTGGGAGAAAACATTCAAAAATGGATTTGATATCAGATTTAATGAGAAAATATGCCGATAAGAAAATGCATATTTTCAAGATTAAAGTCAGCATTTGTTGCTTAATAACATTTGTCATCTTCCAATTCTTCATATGTAGCAAATTAATTTCAAATCGTTTTGCTGTTCCAAGTGCCTTTGTGTATTGTATTTCTTTTTTCATATCCTTTTGGATAACATTTGAGAAAAAATAGGACTACAACAGTCAATGATTACATTCAGAATGGAAGACAGTTGTAAGACCAAGGAACAGGTGGAGTGTGTGTGATGGGAATATTCACTTTTTGTGCCACCATTTTGTAGCTCCTCAAAAAAAAAAAAAAATTAGCAGCAAATGGTGGATATTGTTTCTTTACAAAAAAATGGTTCTGTACTGGATCCATCTGTGAAGTATAAACATGTCATCAGCACTCATTTTCCATCTCCAAAAAACATTCCCCATGTCCATATTTGATTTTCAAGTGCATCTGTGCACTGATGGAAACCCTCCCAACATGCTGCCACACAATTGCAGAACCCACACATTTCTGTCTTTGAATCAAGCTTGCACCAGAGCCTGGCCTCCCGTGGGTAGAAGCTTGTTTCAAAGTTGCAGAGGTCCTCTGGGTGACCCCAGTAAAAAGAACTCCAATGTTCATGGTAAGGTTAAGTTATTCCTTTTATGGAAGTGATAGTGTCCCATAAAGTTTTCCCTACTTTGTTCAAAAAATTATTTTGTGTGTGTGTCTTAGAATTTTTTCTTTTTATCCTGGTGCTCTACTTACCTAATTATTAGCACTTGTACTGCTGAGTTTCTCGATGACTAAACTCTCATTTGAAAAAGAAAGTGAAGATCTTGGATGTTAGTTTGGTTATTCAGGAAGCTTAAGTAGAAAAAGCAGGGGGTTCCGTTTCAGAAAGTTGAAAGGCAAGCATCCTGAATTCTAGGACTCCCTAATGTTATTGGTAATCACCTAACCTGAAAGAATTTAAAATATCACTGAAAAAATTTCATCTCTTTATAAACACACATTCAGAAGTGAGCGCCTTGCTAAAGAAGGAAATTTTATTTTTACCTCATTATTTTCCCTATGCGGAGCCAGAGTTACCTTCACTATAGAGCAAGTAGTAAGCTTTGCCTGTCATTTTTAATCAGGTTGTTGTAGGTAATTTTGTTATGCCCCTCATTACTGAATTGTTTATCAATAGGTGCAGCAAGTGTCACTAGCTTTTCTCATCAAACCAGGTCTGACAAAGAGGCGCAGTGCATGGGAAAGAGGCAGCTAGGTGAAACTAATGCCATAGATGTTTGATTCATTAGGAGCTCATTGTTAACGGGGATGTCTGATTGTAAAGGCTCAGTCAAGCAAAAGAGTGCAGAGTAATCAGTCGGATTTATAGTTTGCAGGGCTCAGAAAAAAATCAACATAAACCTTTGGATATAGCAGAAACAGAAAAATCCCCTTTGGGCAGCCCTAACCTGGAACCAGCCAAATAAGGTCATGCTACATGAAGGTTTCCTGTTAGGTGATGGGAGATAGAAGCGGATTAGAGCCATATGGCATGGCCTATCATACCTTCTGACTTAAGATAACAAAGCCAAGCTTTGTGCTTAGCTGTTTTTGACTGACATCATCAATTTTATTTTATGTTGGTCACCTCCGGTAACAGGAAAAAATGGCCTAGGGTTGATAACACATACTTTCTTTTTTTTCCTTTTAGTATTAAGATGCCTAGAAGCTAGTTTTGTGCTGTTAAAAATTTCAAAGAATTAGTAGCTTCCTCTTCTATCACCCATCCTCCAGCAACTGACAGCCCCCCTCCCCCTTGTTTTCGGTTTGTACCTTGCAAATGAGAGGAAGCCTTATTCAGAACCAGATGTAAGGCTCCCAGAGAATGAGCATAAGCTGGTGTACTTTAAGCCTAATGGGAAGTTTTATATGCAAGGGCCTTGAACTGATTAGTATAATTCCCTCTTTAATACAGCTGTCCCTCCAGATTAAGGTAAACCAAATGTTGCAATCAGAGATTAGTGTACCTTGCCAGTTATTAACATCCCCGGGTGCTCAGCAAGCACGTCAGACGCTAATGCTGTGTATTTATTTGCTACTTCCCACTGTAACTTGAACTTCTGCACCTGTCAAAGCATGCCAGAGAAGAGAGGGGCAGTATTGGGAAGCAAAAGTTTTATACCTGTACACCTGTTTTGTTCTGTCACAGCTAAGGTTTTCTTTAGGCGTGCCAAGACTGCCAGGTGCTTTAATCTGCTCCTCTTCTGGGTCTGTAAAGAAAGCCTTTGTGCGCTACATTGCATTTGTTACTTTCATATGCTTTCTTTTGTGCAGCTGGAGAGCTACGCACCTAAACTTTGTGTGTGTGCACGTGTGTGTTTTCTTTTCCAAAAGAGCTGTCTGTAAAGGGTGAGGTTTCTTTTCCAGAAAACTCCACAGCTCTAGGCCCTGTGTTCCCTAGCCTCGGCTGTGTCTTAGTCACAAGGTGGGTCTCACAGCTGTGATATATTTGGCAGGATATCCTGCCTTCTTGCAACCCAGATATCAAGAAAGACAAAGTCCTGGCTATCTCAGAAAGATCTGGCTATGTTCCTTTCCCTCCGCTGCCTCCACCAGGGTCACACTTGGGCGCTAGGCCTGAATCTATGCAATAAACAGCCAGGAGAAGGTTGGGCCGGTAATGTTGGTCTGGGCTCATCACTCCCTGAGCCCTTTCATCAGTGTGGCCGATGTGCCAATAACTAAAGGAAAAGAACGGAAAGTTTGAGGAAGAGACCTCACATTTGTAGAATAAAGTGCTTTTGTGATTTTTATCAACATCTTTCATTACTCACAGGCAGAGAATCAAAAAGTAAAAAATGTTTTCTGTGAAAAATGCCTTGTTTGCTAAGTAAACCACTCTGGTCACGTTGGGGTCTGCCTTCATTTTATTTTTTAAATATGCGGGTTTAAAACACGTGGCTACATTCTTCCACAGCCATCACCTGATGCCAACAGCAGTGAGGCAACACCAGCACCCCCCAAATTTTGTCACAGACAGGAAGGAGCCACAGTTTCTAGCTAACCTGTGACACTATGAACAGTTACTGGTTCAAGTTATTCTGGGGGGGTGCAGGGGGCGTTTCTTTTGCTTGCCGTCCTTACCCCAACTCCATCATGGTATTTGTACGTTGATTGCCTGGTGCAGAGTTTCTACATATTATAGCTTAATTGCAGATTTTTTAAAAAGACAAAAATATGTTCATATCTTAGGAATTATGTCTTGCAGCCTACTAAATATGCTAATGCAGCACTAAGCAGGATAAAGTTCTTGCCATACCCCCCAACAGTTGCGTGCAACCTGCTGCCAAGTGATTGTTAATTGTGAAGCACCAGCAGGCTTTGCAATCCATCTTAATTGTCATACTTACTTCAGGTTTTGTGATAAGGCTCCATGTTCTGTTTAAAGTGACAATGTTGACAAGGGGAAAGGGTGTGGGCCTGAGCCTGTGGTTCTGAAGGGTTGCATGCTCTGACCTGCCGAAGGTTGATATGGATGGTCTGCGAGGGGATTTTAGTTGTCATGGGGTCCCCAGGCGGTTGAATGGAGAGACGGTCTGTCCTGCTTTTTCCTGTTAGGATCCTGACACGTGGAGCATTGATGAACTCAGCACAACGTTGAATGGGAGCTTTTTGGCAGCTGAGACGCTGGGGCTAAGCTGCAGGTCAGAGATAACACCAGTGCGGGTCTCCTCCTGCACACAGCTCCTAGCCTGCTTTCTTCCCTCCTGAGTGCAGGAAATGGCTCATGTTAAACGCGTTCACTTTTCAGTTTTCCTTTCTTCTAAAATGGAGCTTGACAGATTGGACTTTTCAGCTCCCCCTTTTTCAGCACCTCTGCCTTCTACCTCAGAAATACTTTTCAGGAAGCAGGAGTTAATCTTGGTGAGGAAACGATAAGGTGATGCTTGATTTTCAGGGCAGAGCAGAAGGACATGGCTGCCTTGTTGCTGCACATAAACTTAGAGTTCCCCACCTTGAGGCTTCCCTTAGCTTTCTCCTTCGCTTCTCTTCATAAAAGACCAGAAGGGTCACAGAGTGGAGAGTCTCCGAGATTGGAGAAGAGCAACGTGGAGCATTATGTAGCCTTGGTGGAAAGCTGTAGCCAGTCTGGGGGGCAATGCACACTCTTTAAAGAGTGTTTTCTCCAATATTTATGTTTCTCCTCTACCAAAAGGGAGCAATGCTGCTCACACTGAAATGCTTCTACGTTGTTTTACATGCAGCTGAGTTTAGCAGGTTTCTGAGATGTGGAGAACAAAGAGAAACTGCCAGCAAAGAATTACTCCAATAATCTTCTGCCAACATCCTGTATTCACAAAAGCAATGTAGAAAGAATTCTTTCTAGTTTTAGTATCTGCTCTAAACTTGGACAGCCAAAGCTCCATTTAAAGGGAAGTATTTGAGATGGATCCTTCTGTGATGTTGATTAGTGACTATGAAACTAATACATTGAAACTGCGTTTAAGCCAACTCAGATTCTGACTTAGGGTACACGTGTACGACTTCAGTGAGGTACGAATGCTTCCTTTTCTCTCTTTTGAGTAGATGAGGTCCTTTGAAGCAAAAGGGACCTTGTGTGTGTGTAAATGGACTAGCACATAGAGGGGGTGGGATGGAGAAAAAGAGAGGGAGTGCGGAGGAGAGGAGAGGATGGGAATGTGGTAAGCTTTCTGGCTGAGGTTCAATAAGCATCAGAAATAAAAGGCTGCGGGTAGACGTGAGAGTAACAGGATAGTCCCCGGGCTAACACTGTGGGACGTGTAGTGTGATGCTGTACTTTGATCTCTGGCACCTCTCACCAATTTTGTGCACCCTTTCTTTCTCATGAGGGTATAGACCAAAGGAGAGAGACAGAGGGAATGCAAATTTGATTTGTAAGAGCCAAATCCCCCTGCGAAGGGGGATGATTCAGGTTTGGACTCCATCAGAATTTGCTCTGATGCAAGATGGTGGTGCCAGGCCTTCCACAATGAGACAAATTTCTATTATTTCCATCTTCAGAGAGAATAGCCAGGAACGAGACAGCTTCGGGACCCCACAGAAATGGTAGGTGCAAAGTGTTCAATACAATAGTCTACACATACTAAGTGCTGGATAAATTCTTACTATTCCTTTTGGAGAGATGAAGCCACTTGAATTTCTTGTTGAATACTTCCTTTGGCTATATTTGCCAAGTGTAACACTACCTGAGGAAATATATCTAGAAATAGGGGCTCCTATCCTAAATGGATAGTGTCAAAGTGTGACTATTTGAATTGAACTGAACTGTTCTAATTCTAGATATAAGTGATCACATGGCATTATCATGAGCTCAAAGAAAGATAGTCACCTCTACAATGGGATGTGAAAGGCCTGGAAAACACTGTACATCCTCCAAGTGTCTCCCCAATTAAACACGGTACCAGCTAGCATTCCTGATATTTCTGTTGGTACAGAAATTCCTCTAAGTAAAAACATGTTTTCTTGATATTGTCCTTTTAGGGGGTAGTTATAATACTTGAAGGCAGCCACCTTTATTATGTGGCTAATGTCGACTTCTTGTTTATTACCTCTATGGCAATGGGGAAGAGAGAAACTGGATTCAAGCTCAATGGAGCTTTGTTAAGTATAGTACAAGTTCTTGACCATGTAATGGGTGTTAGGAGGTTACAGAGTTGGGGTTTGTATCCCCCCAAATAGCTTTGGTCCATGAAGGCTATGTTAAATAGTTCAATGAAAATATTTTAGATTGTTTATAAAGTCAGCACATTGTGCCCCATGATTGCACCAATGTACACAATTATGATTTAATAAAAATTAAAAAAA